>JACXGI010000210.1:0-11455 GCA_016801175.1 Esox masquinongy | reverse complement strand
CTGAAAGATATCAGTCAGGAAAAGGGTAGAAAAGAATTTCCAAAGCATTAGATATACCATGGAACACAGTGAAGACAGTCATCATCAAGTGGAGAAAATATGGCACAACAGAGACATTATCAAGAACTGGACATCCCTCCAACATTGATGAAAAGACGAGAAGAAAACTGGTCAGGGAGGCTTCCAAGAGGCCTACAGCAACATTAAAGGAACTGCAGGAATTTCTGGCAAGTACTGGCTGTGTGCTACATGTGACACCAATCTCCCGTATTCTTCATATGAATGGGCTATGGGGTAGGGTGGCAAGACGGAAGCCTTTTCTTACAAAGAAAAACATCCAAGCCCGGCTGAAGTTTGCAAAAACAAACATCAAGTCCCCCAAAAGCATGTGAGACAATGAGTTATGGTCTGATGAAACCAAGGTTGAACTTTTTGGCCATAATTCCAAAAGGTATGTTTGGCGCAAAAACAACACTGCATATCACTCAAAGAACACCATACCCACAATGAAGCATGGTGGTGGCAGCATCATGCTTTGGGGCTGTTTTTCTTCAGCTGGAACCAGGGCCTTAGTCAGGGTGGAGGGAATTATGAACGGTTCCAAATACCAGGCAATTTTGGCACAAAACCTTCAGGCATCCGTTAAAAAGCTGAAGATGAAGAGGAAGTTCACCTTTCAGCACAACAACGACCCAAAGCACACATCCAAATACACAAAAGCATGGCTTCACCAGAAGAAGATTAACGTTTTGGAATGGCCCAGCCACAGCCCAGACCTGAATCCAATTGAACATCTGTAGGGTGATCTGAAGAGGGCTGTGCACAGGAGATGTCCTCGCAATCTGACAGATTTGGAGCGCTTTTGCAAAGAGTGGGCAAATTTTGCCACGTCAAGATGTGCCAAGCTAAGAGACTCCTACCCAAAAAGACTGAGTGCTGTAATAAAATCAAAAGGTGCTTCAACAAAGTATTAGTTTAAGGGTGTGCACACTTATGCAATCAGGTTATTGTGAGTTTTTTATTTTTCCCCCTCAAAGATTTCAGATTGTTTTTCAATTGAATTGTTCACGTTATAGGTCACATTAAAGGTGGAAAAAGTTCTGACATGATTTATCTTTGTCTCATTCTTTTACATCACAAGAACCTGGCATTTTAACAGGGGTGTGTAGACTTTTTATATCCACTGTAAGAGATCGACGTTTACACTTTATGACACACTTCATAAGAGAATATTTTGGGAGTAATTTAAATAATAATGAGGTATCCGATTAATGAAAAATGGCTAGAAAAATAATAATATTTAAATTCAATCTGCTGGTATGATCAATTAATTTCAATCAATTTCAATTCAATCAGCTGATACAATCAATTCATTAAAATTAATTTAAATCCAATCTACTGGTAAGATCAATTTATTTGAAAGGTAATCAGTTCTTACCGCTCCATCTCAGTGCACCAGAGAATGTCCTCCTTCTCGTTCATGAAGACGGGGAAGTGCTGATCTTTACCCTGCTTAATGGAATTAGAGCGAGTAGTGATGGTCCTCACTTTGCCAAACTGAGGGAAAACCAGACAGTTCACACACTAAGTGCTGTGTATGCAGGTATTCTGCACGGCCTGAATCATCCACATGACCAAACATTTCATTTGAGAACAAAGGGTCCTCACACTTTCCCCACATGGTTTGACTGGGAGTACTTTGAACTAAGTTCATTCAAATTCAATCACCTATGCCAACTCCACATTCAGCTATATGGATAATGATTACGTTTCTGTTGTTTCATTTGACAATATAAATAGTATTATTCGCAGTTATTGCCGTCATTGAGCCAATTTGCACCGCCCTCTGAAGGACTCCCGGGGACTGTCAGTATGCCGTGAGCAAGACTCCTTGGCCCCTACTGGGAGCCCCCTACATGGATAACTTGATCAATGCCATAACAGCCAAATTTAACTGCTGTAAGAAAGCTGTAAGAAAGTAGAACTGACCTTGGCTGTTCGACCGTGCTCCAGACACTCCTGGAGGTCCAGTTTGTCAGTGCACATGGCTGTCAATGGTCTGCAGAGGAAAATGGAGGGAACGTTTAAGGACGTGTAAAAATAAGAGTCAGACAAATAGACAGAGGTAGAGTGAGGTGGAGTGAGCGAGGAAGACAGAGACAGTGAGCATGAGAGTGAGAGTGAGAAAAAGAGAGAGTGAGCGAGAAAATCAGTGCACAAAAGGCAATAAAGATTCTTTGGTTTCGGGGGTTTGACTGGTTCAGGAACTAGCTCAGATGTGCGTTGCTTTGGGCGATACGCTGGCTGTTGCGTCCCTCACCGTTCTCTCACCAACCTGTTCATGCCAGGCAGGTTGCCCCAGAAGTAGCGGGCGCGGTGGGCAGCAGACACCTCCTTGGCATCGATCATCACCGGGTTGCACTGGTAAGGGAGGAACAGGAGGTGTGTTAAAACATATTCTCTGCTACAATCCTGACCGGGGAGGATCGTATAAGGAGAGTGTAATACCACGATCAGTTAATGTCTTTAACAGTTTCAATTGTTCCTTGGTAACCTAACCATTACACAGACAGCATGCACTGTGAATTATCACCACAAGGTGGCATACCATATAACAGTTTTACACAATTGCAAACACAGTAAGACTGGTTCTATGAACAAAATACACAAAACCCTTTTTCTAAATTCCAGAACGGAAACCATTTATCCAACCCATAAGTACTATTCACCAGTTTTGACACATGTCTGTTTCATTCAAGCTTTTTTAAAACCTGACACAGTACTCTCTTTGTAAAGCACAATTAACACTCATTTTCATGTAGAAAACACAAGCATTCAATATTCCAAACTCAAATCATTGTAATTTTAATACTCTCGGTACACAGATGTGGAGGTACAAACACTAACGAGCCTAATGGTTTAACATGCAATCAGGATGCTGACATGAATAAAAAGGGTCACTGTTAAACTCATCTGTGTTTTGGAACAATGGATGACCACATCAGAGAGAAAGGTAGAGGAAGAGGAAGAATGAAATGAGGTTGACGAGAGGAAGAACCAGAACAATGATCTCTAAAGACATTTGTGATTTGACCATGTTCTTGTACATGGTATGACAATAATGGAAACTGGACAAAGAGTATAGCCAAACCTGAGCTGTTAAATGTGTACAAATTAGCACACATTAGTACGCTTCAGCATTTTCTCTAGATACACTGTAATTCACAGTCTGTAATATCATGCAAAGTGCACAATTTATAGGGAAAATTCTGGAATACCTTATGGTTATGGATTTATTAATACCTGTTTGTAATAGAGTTTTAAATTCCTCTGTGCAATGTTCAATGGGTATTTAGTACTGTCATTGTATTTTATGCTTTTGTGTTGCATCTCAGGGCAACATTTTGTTTATATTGTATACTACAAGCAAGAACCAAACAAAAACAAGTATATTTCTACACATTCAGAACGTTACCTACTGTACACATGACTGAAATATTTATTCCAGTTGGTTCATCTATACTAAGCTGATGGTCTATAGTTAGGATTCAGACCCAGAATAGGGACAATACTGTAACATTTTCTTTAAGGAGTGAATGTTACAGTATTGTCCCACAGTTCAAACATTTAGGGTCACATTGCAAAGTGTTTTTATAACTCCCATAATTTAGAATCTCTACACTTTTGTAATTTTGGACATTTGTGTGACCAGACATTCTGAAGTACTACTGTGACCACCCCTGTATCATCCAGTAATATTACATGAACCACCCCTGTATCATCCAGTAATATTACATGAGCCACCCCTGTATCATCCAGTAATATTACATGAGCCACCCCTGTATCATCCAGTAATATTACATGAGCCACCCCTGTATCATCTCTGTAAATCAACAAACCTCAAGAAAGCGAGAGATGTCCCTCTTGTCACTGACGCCCATGGCCACCACATTCTCAAAGAGCCAGAAGAACGGCCGGTTGTCGCCATCTTTGGGTCGAGCCTCGTGCAGCAGGCGGTAGAATTCAAAGAAAAGCCGACCAGTGCCCTCTACAGGGACAGGCAGAGAAGGATGGCAATTTAAATTTCAGCTACGGGACATGCAGCAGATCTTCACCATTGTAAACTGTTGTTGCCTACCATAAAGACCTTTCCTAGCGGGGTTGACAATAGAGAGGTCGTTGCATGGGCTTCCACCAATCACCAAGTCAAAGGGGCCCCACTCCTGTAACTGTGCCAAGGGACAGAGATAACAGGAAACACAATGAGAGCCAAAACAACCACGGGAGATAACAAACACACAGACAGTAATGGTGGTTTTAGGGGTTTCAACTAACGTTCCATGTTTTACAATTGAAGCGTTATCATAAGTTCACTTTACAATCCTTCTGAACGGGGATATCCTCACTGAGACGGTGGTTGGGGCGCAGGTGTGGAGCTAGGCTTTTAGGGTGACTCAGTGCTCACACAGGGGGGGTACTCACGTGTTTGCGTGTGACATTCCTCACATCGCCCACATACATGATGCGTCCCTGGTGCCTGACAATGCCCACTGTGATGGAGTCCTCGCACACCTCCGACGCCACGTAGCGCTCCACCTGGATACCCAGTTCCTTCAGCACCAGCAGACCTAAAGGCCAGAGGTCAAAGGGGCACAATGTCAAATGGTAGCAAGTTTTTGTTCTTTTGATTTACTCAATATCCGGCTGTCTGTCCTTCTTTCAGTCTAACCAACAGTCAGTCTAGTAAATGCAGTCAGGAGTTATGAGGGCCAGTCCCAGTGAAACCTGAGACTGACAGTGTTTTTTACAGACTGAGACAGAGGAGTTCAGAGTGCTTTGGAGGGCTTTGTGTCAAGGGGGGAAGAAGAGGGGAAAAGGTAAAAAGGTAAAAAAGGGGAGGAGAGGAGGGGAAGATGAAAAGGAGAGGAGAAAAAAATGAAAAGAGGGAGATTCCAGTCCAACCTGTGGCTATGCCGTCGAACAGTGACAGGACGCGAATGGGTTGTCTCTTTTCTGCCATCACAGGAGGGTAAAGCTTTGGTGGTTCCTATGAAAATCACAGACAGAGAGAGAAGAGAGAGGGGGAGAAGAGAGAAAGACAGCAACGAGAGAGAAAACAGAGGGAGAGAAACCATGGTTCAGTATTTACCCAGAGTGAGCCTGGAATGAATTCAGCTGGCCGGGATCCTTTGGCTCTTACACAGGAACCCATGAACTGTGTCAGAATGAAATACAGATTCACCGTGGCTCTAAACATCTCAGCCAGCTTAACACATAGTATGGAAATACGACTCACAAAATCTTGGTCGTGATTGTTAGCGAAGAAGTGCTGCAGACGGCAGGGCCAGTCGGTGCGGCGCTCCAGCAGGCCAAATACCCCCTTCTGGCCCTTCTCGCACATGTAGCAACTCCACGGGTCCTCCTTTATAGCTATCTGTGCCGCGCCTGGGCCCACCAGCAGGTCCACACACTCCACGCAGAAACACCTGAGGGAAGGCCAGGGGTGCTGTTTACCGGTAAAGTCAACCACACGCAACGCCGGCACCTAAATCGCCCGGTTCGCCACCCGCCGGCTTGCCTGGCGGGTCAGGCGTCGGCGGCTGAACGGACGGCGACACGCGTCAGTTACGGGAACACGGGCAAGGACTCACCTGCAGCAGTTGTTGTTCCCGCACATGAGCACCTCCCGGCCCCCGCAGCAGATGGTGCAATAGGACTGGTAGCCGTCGTCGTCGTACTGATACGCACATTCTAGAAAGCAGTTCTGGCACACAACAGCCAAAGAGAAATGACTTGACGTTTTGCCGTGATAAGGACTTTCGCCCTGCACGTTGACTCAACGACTTTCGGCGTCAATGCCACTAGAAGCGAGAAAGAAGAAACCTTACTCGACAGATTAATGTTTCAGTCTGACTGGCTCGCATGGAACGTTGGCTGTGCTTGTTGGGCTTGTAACGGCCTCATCGCTGGCACAAGTGTCCTTTGTCAAAGTGATTCTTTAATCCTTTCCTGTAATCTGTGTTTGTGTTTTGGTAACAAAATGATTTAAAAGCAGAGCTTTAAAATGATTTAAAAACAGGGATTTAAGCAGAGCTGGAGCTTAGAGAGGAGCTAGACCTGTATGTATTTAGAGTATCGGAGTAGGGGTACTTATCTAGGTTTAGGTTCTCTTGACCATGTAATCTTTCTGCCTAGTTGGCCCTGTCCTTGGTTATCTTCGGACGGCCACAGAGTCTCCAGACCGCATGTGTCTCAGTGTCTAGGGTGAATTATACGCTAAGGTGTCCTTTTGAATACAATTCTAATTTTTCTGGTGTCCTGTTGAATCTTAGGACTACCTGGCTTGACTACTTATAGCTGTCCCTGTCCAAAGTCCTCCTGGTTGTGTTGCGGTTCTAGTTGCTGCCTGATGATTCCTCCCGACACAGCCCACCTGGTTATCTCTGTCCTTGTCCACCTGGTTGTGCCACTGATCTGGATTCTGCCTTAAAGTCTCTGGAAACTGTCCACCTGTATTTATTGACCCGCTGGTCATCAAAACATGCAAAATAGTCTTGTAGCCCAGAAGTCATGTACTCATACAATGTTCACCCGGCACAACCAGAACAGTACTGGCCACCCCTTAGAGTATGGATCCTCTCTAGGTTTCTTCCTAGGTTCCAACTCCAATAGGGAGCCACTGTAAATCAATTTTCCTGCCACTGTAAATCAAGTCTTGTTGCTACTTGCTCTTTGGGGTTAATAGTGATTAAAAGACCAAACAGCAGCTTGAAACTCTCTACAGTAGCGAATGCATACTTTTTCCAAATAGCCCCCCCAGCTAGCCCTGACTCCTACACTAAGCCCTGAATCCTTAAGTTATCACTAAATCCTACAGCGAGCCCTGACTCCATGGTCAACAGTTAACCCTGACTCCTACAGCTAGCCCTCACGCCTACAGCTAACCATGACTCCATGATCAACAGCTAGCCCTGACTCCTACAGCTAGGCCTGCTCCCTGATCAAAAGCTAACCCTGACTCCAATAATTAGCCCTGACTATATTGCACCAATGGCCTCTTCATCCCTCCTTACCTTACAGCTTTGGCACATTCCTCCAGCGAAGAGTGGGTGTTCACGAGAAACATTCAAACTTCCACAGGATATGCAGATGTCTGTGGAGAAAGACATAATTTAATAAAGTATTTATAAACATTTGCCCTTCACTAAATCACTGGTACTAGGCGAGCCTAACGCACACACCCATAGAGGCCAGCTACTGGAGGCCTAAAGAAAGCCACTGCCATGCATCCAGCCTGGGATTCAATAGGCATATTTGAACAGCTGTGAAAGGAATGCACATTTCATAAGGAAAGCCAATATGCTTTGAGGAATCATATAAAAGAGTCACTTTCTTCTATTCAGGTCTAACTACACGACCCGGACTGAATGAACAGAAAAACCACTTACCTTCTATGCTTCTGCACTTCTGTCTAACTTCATACACAAGTCTTTCTGAAAATAGAATGGAAAAACAAAACAGGGTTTTAATTATTAATTATTTAATAGAAAAAAGCAATGACTAAAATGGCAGACTAATATGACAGGCATTTATTTTCCTTTTAAATAATCCCTATTTAGACTACCTCTTCAATCATGTGAAGCCTTGTCCAATTACAGTAGACCTGTTGTCCAAAGAAGACTAAAATAGCTGCAAAAATGAACACTGCTGCAAACAGATAATATTTGCATATTACATTTTCAAGATACACATATATATATATATATATATATATACATTTTTTCAAAAACTGATCTGCAGACATACGCCCCCCAATCCTTCCCTCAACATACGCTTTTAAGGTGGGACTTTCTCCAAACTACTGTATTATAACGAGAGGAAGACTGAGACTGCATTTATAACCTCTCCATTTCAGCAACATAAGCAAGTTCTACAAAACATTTACCAGCCACATAACATCTAACACCTTCACCCATTAACAGAACTCAACATGTTAACCCTGACTCTTAAGTACTAAGCACCTGCCTACCCTGTGTCTCTCTCACACAGACACACAAACAGCCTCAACCGATACTCCCTGAGGGGGAGGGACACAGAGGTCATGACCCTTATTCAACCTAATAAAAAGAGACTCTTTACCTCTCGTCCCCTCGTCAATCATCTCCTTGACCTTGGGTTTCTCCGCTGCTGTGCTTTTGCGAGGCTTTTTGGCTGGAGGGGGAGTGTACGCTGCAGCCTCTGGCTCCACCCACACGTCAGGGTACACCTCCTTATATGGGTTACGTTCCTCTGGTGGGTGGGGCATAACAGTAAAACAATGCACACCTCAAAAACCTGACTAAACATGATTGATGTTGAAGGGCTGCCGTGTTCACATCGTAAAAACATTCCACTACTGTTGTGCCCTTGAGCAAGGCCCTTAACTCCACAGCATGACCATGTACTTGTCTAAACTGTGAGCTGCCTGGGGATGGGGGGATAAGAAAGTGGAGAAGAAGACACTTTTCAGATGTTTGCCGCACTATAACAATGTGCTGTATGAGCCTACACATTGTCTAATTAGAAGGATTATATTATGTTGTTAGTTCCTCTAGCTCCCGTCTTAAAGCTCAGGGGATTTCCAGTGTTTTCATTACAAATAACTGGTAAATAAACCTGAAATTACCTTCTGGTGGCTCTAGGCCCTTAGGCCCGGTAGGCTGGAAGCCCGTCATGGCCCACTCTATCATCTGTTTGTTCTGTAGATCCACAGACTTTGACGTTTCTGTCTCGTCACTCTCTAGACAGGCTGTGAAGGCTCTGCCTGCTCGAGCGCTGGCCATCTGCAGAGGCACAAGACCTGTCAGCATCACTTCGTCTGTAGAGTCTTGGTCAGGGGACCTCAACTCGCCTTTCGTTCCAGACCCAAATTAAACCAGGTTTTCTCAATGGAGACCCCCATTTTTTGCATTATGTTAAACAAGGGACACAAAAAACAAAAACAAGGGAAACACATTCACTCCTTTTCACTGTCAATATTTTAGGGCTTGCTTACCCCATTTAGTTGCCTGGACGACTGTTTGTAAGGCGCTTGGTTGACCACAATGTTTGTTGGCGAGCAGTTGAAACTATCATAGTCCTTCCAAGACACCTGTCTTATTTGCACTTTTGTCTGTCAGTGGACTAATTAATCTTTGATTAGGCCACGGGTCTGTCAAAGTCTAGCACTCTAGGCCAGCTGTTTGTTGTGAGTGTAATACTGAATTAAAAAAATAATTGAATAGGCTTTCCACCAAAAATATATTTTCTACGTGCTGTTCAAAACCAACAAGTTGTGTGTCATGACCATTCTTCAGCACTACCGTGCAAACACTGGTGTGGATATAAAGATTTGTGACACGAAAGCACTTGTTGAAGTTTGGGCTGACAAAACCAGATGAGAGATTTATAACATACATATAGAACGGTTTATCAATCTACTATACATGCACCTGTGCCAGAACAACAACTGTCTATTCGAGTTCATGGACCCTTTTCATACTAATTCTATGAAAAATTTTCCCTTCTAGATAAGCTATGGAAAAAAATACTGTGAAGAGAGGCTTACTCAAAGCGAAAACTGTTTTTTCACCTGAACCTTCGAGGTATTATTCTGCTAGTTTTTGACAGATATGGTATCTGTAGGTAATATTAGATGATTAGCTTGATTGAGTTCATCAAAAAACGTGGATTTAAAACAGCATCGAAGTTTATGGCAGCCTATTCACAGATTACATCTGAACAGCGATTGTGTCTGTTAGCACGTGACATAAACAGAAACTCCAAAGCGTAACAACCCTACAATAATTCCATATTACTCATTGCCTTGAGGAAGACTTGAGCAAGCTCACTTATAGACCCCATAAAACATCTGAATAATTGTGACCCATCAGTTGAGAACTACTGTTATATACTATGTATAGATATAGATAAAGATAATGTGTCTAGAATTGCTAGAAACAATACCTTGAGTTATTTTGGAGTATTTCCTGCCACTTTTAAGAGACAGAGACTTTGACAAGTGCTGAGTGTGAGCTATAAAATTGGTTGTTTATTACAGTCAAATTAAAACCAGATTTCAATTTAGTTGTAGTTGTGAACTCGTATTACACAACACAGTAGCTGTGTTTTTACTGTGATGTGACATGACTGAATGAATGCTGAGAATGAAACATAATGAAAGCTAGCCCATCACTGACCTGAAGCACCTCGTAGATGGCTTTCTTATACATAGGCTGCTTGTTGTAGGTGGGTTGATGGAAGGCGTTAGAAAAAGAACTCAAAGGCAAAAGTTTCTCTACACACACCTGGAGGAAAACAGTAAGATGGATGAGCAACTGAACATATCCCTTTTCTTTTTTTAAAAGCAGTTTAAATAGGTCGTGTTCAGTAAGCACAGCGTATCAAAACAGGAATCCAAAAATGTTTGGGAAAATTACATTCAATCATTTGAATCTCTTATCCAGACTTTGTGTTAGTCTGTTCATCTTAAGATAGCTAGAATAGACTACAAAATATCACAATCGTATCAAGTACATTTTCCCTCACCAAAGTATTTGTTAGTAAAGCCAGTGCTAGTAGGAAAAGACAAGTGCCTTTAGAGTTATTAAAGATACTCTTCAAAGAGATACGGTTTAAGGTAACTTGGGAGTACACACGTTCTCATCTGTGTGGCGCCAACAGAATATGTCGTCTTCCTCTTTTTTTTTTACTCACCACAGAGAACTTTCCGTCACCAAACCACATGACCCATCGTGTGCCTTCAGCAGCTCGGCTGCGTCCAGTCATCCACCAGGAGACGATACGACCAGGCCACCAGGAGAACCCCCTCAGTTTCCCCCACACCAGTTCTCCGATGCCGAAACCGCGTCCGTCCTACAGGACAGCGTCATCAGAAACCAGGAAATAACAACAGAGAGAACTCTGTCGGAACACACGTATACAGTGCATACTAACAAATATATGTTTATGGAGTTAGTGTCTGGCCGAATTACTGCCCGCTGAGCATTTGGTCAGTCTTTACCTCGTACTCTGGCTCAGAATCGGCAGTCTTGGGGGAATTCTTGTCCCCTCCTGCCATGTCGACAGGTTCGGGTGTGGTGGCCACCGTTGGGGACGCTGGGTCTGTGGGCTGCTGCTGCTGCTGTTGCGGAAGCTGTTGTGGTGGTTGATGTTGTTGATGCTGTTGTGGTTGATGTTGTTGCGGTTGTTGGGGTTGTTGTTGTGGTTGGGGTTGTTGTTGTTGTTGTTGTTGTTGTGGTTGTTGTTGCTTCTGCTGCTGTTGCTGGTTGTGTGTGATGACTGACACCTCTTCCTTGTGTTGTGGTCCAGGCTCCATCTCCTCATGGTCTTCCATTGCATTCAGATCGGACACCAGTTGGGCTTTCTTCTCTGCCTGAAATACCAGAGAACGTAGACAGGGAGAGGTCAGTCCTCT
>JACXGI010000209.1:133437-169549 GCA_016801175.1 Esox masquinongy | reverse complement strand
TGGGAGTGTCATGGTCTGGGGCTGCATGAGTGCTGCCGGCACTGGGGAGCTACAGTTCATTGAGGGAACCATGAATGCCAACATGTACTGTGACATACTGAAGCAGAGCATGATCCCCTCCCTTCAGAGACTGGGCCGCAGGGCAGTATTCCAACATGATAACGACCCCAAACACACCTCCAAGATGACCACTGCCTTGTTAAAGAAGCTGAGGGTATAGGTGATGGACTGGCCAAGCATGTCTCCAGACTTAAACCCCATTGAGCATCTGTGGGGCATCCTCAAATGGAAGGTGGAGGAGCGCAAGGTCTCTAACATCCACCAGCTCCGTGATGTCATCATGACTCCAGTGGGAACCTGTGAAGCTCTGGTGAACTACATGCCCAGGAAGGTTAAGGTAGTGCTGGAAAATAATGGTGGCCACACAAAATATTGACACTTTGGGTCCAATTTGGACATCTTCACTTAGGGGTGTACTCACTTTTGTTTCCAGCGGTTTAGACATTAATGGCTGTGTGTTGAGTTATTTTGAGGGGACAGCAAATTTACACTGTTATACAAGCTGTACACTCACTACTTTACATTGTAGCAAAGTGTCATGTCTTCAGTGTTGTCACATGAAAAGATATAATCAAATATTTGCAAAAATGTGAGGGGTGTACTCAATTTTGTGTGATACTGTGTATATATATAAATATATGTGTGATTGTAAATGTAATTTTTTTATAATTATATTTTGGCATGTTTTGGTGTTAAATTAAGGCAACTTAAATTATGCCTTTTCCCTTCTCTGTGTAATTTGGCTCAGTGGCTGGTCTAATGGATGTGTGTGTGTAAGAGTGTGTAAGCTTGTGTGTG
This sequence comes from Esox masquinongy, assembly GCA_016801175.1. Lineage (NCBI taxonomy): Eukaryota > Metazoa > Chordata > Actinopteri > Esociformes > Esocidae > Esox > Esox masquinongy. The sequence goes on along the minus strand of JACXGI010000209.1, from coordinate 168,691 downwards.
GGTGTGAGTGTGTGCTCATGCGTGTATAACAGTATGTATGTGTGCACAGGTGGTGGGTATTAGTTTTCCCACATTTCTTTTTCCCCTATTATCTGGTATTAGAGCAACTTACAGTGACTTCAGTCAGTGCTTTGCTGAGACATATTTGGCCCGCTCTTTAACCTTAATGGTTGGATGACACTTTAAATCCAAATGTTCTTATTAAAGGAGAATTTCAAAGAAAGTAGTCTATGGGCCAATACAAATGTAGTCTCTGTTGCTACAGTAACTACTATATTTGTTACTTAGTAACAACCGCAGGAAAAATATAAGGTGTTACCAGATAGTGGTTGTCATGTTTAGTGTTAGTCAAGACATTCTGGAGTCAGACGGAGTTTCTTAGAAAAAGAACAAATTCCCAATGAAGATTAGTTGATTTATAGAAAGATGCCGTATTCTTATTCATTGTGAATGTGGTATGTGCTTCCCTGGCCTAACTATTTCAGATGAATGTATTAACTGTACATCGCTCTTCATAACAGTGTTTGCTAAATGACTCAAATATAAATGTAATGCCATCTTTTTGTCTTTGTGGTTGTAATTATTTTCTTCCAAGTTCCCTTGGCCTCCATCTCGTTGAGGATGACTATTGATATTTTCAGGTCGGCCATACAGTAAAATAAGATCATGGCTCTGAATCAGCAATTTCTGCTCATAAAGAACACTGATCAATTGCTATCACTGCGTCCGTCTCTGCCAAAGCGTCAGGCCTCTCAAACCGTCAGAGAGAAATATCCCAGCTCGCAAAAATGATGTGTGGCTGTGATCGGCCAGATAGATGCTCCAAAATAACATAGGACACAGATTTATGTGGGCATAAATCTACTCTTGGCGTATTCTACTGTATGGATGTAATATGATTTAATAAGCATGTTTACAATGTGAGGTATATGAAATGCATGTGAGGCAGTACATGTGTAGTAGGCAGTTAATACATGCCATTGTTGGAGCATGCACTTATCAGATCAAAGGAATCAGGCCTTCAGGGAGGCAAGTGGATTGAACCACAGGAAGACTAGCTGTCACTAAATTGGCAGATTAAGGGGCTAAATGGAAGATTAAGGAGCTGTGTTGACAGAATAGTGGGATAAGGAAATAAAGAAAAAAGGTGACACGTAGGCATACTTTTAATAACAATACAATATTTATTACTGTTTTCATGTTGGCAAAAAGGATTGTCCCTTCTCCCACCAGAGACCAATCTCTGCAATCCAGTCTGCTGTTAAACTTACTGGGATGGAAACCTTGTTTGTGCGCTGACTGGTAGACCTGCACTGTAAACTTTAGAGCGCTCAGTAAATGCTTTGGGATGAGAGAACACTCCCCACCCCATCATACCTTACATCAGTATAAAAAGAGTACCAGACTAAATGCAATCACTACTCCCTTTTCGCAAAGGTCTAGTGACAAAATTCATGGAAAATTGGACTATTTTCATCCATCCTGGTGGCATAAAATGTACTTTTGTGTGTGTGAGTGGCCTTGTCGAGAGTCCAAGCCATTGCTAAAGAAAAGCTTCAGTATTGATGATTGCAATAATATACATCATTACATCAAACAGACCTGTCCAAAAGGGAATGAAAGAAAAGCTTCAGTATTGATGATTGCAATAATGTACATCATTACATCAAACAGACCTGTCCAAATCGTCATGTTAGCCAGAACTGATCATTTTTACATTAGTTTCTTCGTAAAGCCAGCTGTTGCTGCATGCAATTCATTTTGGAGCCTAAAGAATATTCAGCAGCTAAAGTATACAGAAACTTTAATTTTTAATATTCAAATTTGCTTTAATAAAAAGTGAATTTGCTATTCAGCAAAGTATAATAGTATTAGGCAATGGTTCAAACATTGGTTTGAGCCCTGAATGCCGATTGGCTGAAAGTCAATTGGCTGAAATACTTAAACATGCATTTGGGGATTTGGTGGCGTTGGTTGAGAACCGGTCCCCGGAATTGTGTCATATAGACGTAACTGAGGAATTATAGTGATTCTACTTATAGATGAGGCAGATATAAACAACATAACCAATTTTTTATTTCTTTTCATGAAAGTCCAAAACTGCATTGTTAATTCAACAGTGCCAACATGGCTAACTCTGCAGGCCTGAGCAAATTCTTTACGATAAAAATAATTAAAATAATATTTGAAACGAGGCCTGTATAGAATGAGACTCCTACATGATGGACATTTTTTTTGGCAAGTGGTGCTGTGATTTGAAACAATGTTTAAATTGTTGGCTGCAAATCAATGGGGGCAATCAAGTGCAGACGCCGTTTTACATTTGATTTTTTAAAGTGATAAGCATTCACTTGATACAGTTTTCTACTTGCAGTTTGCTATGTTGTATTTGCACAATAAGTGTTACATTTAACATCAGTAGAAAGAGGGAGGAACATCTGACAAGAGGAAGCAGCTATGAAGGAAAATGAAAGTCCTTTATCCAAGTGCTGTTAATGTACGTTTCATTCAAACTTTGATCTGCCATCACTTATGTATTTTGTTAACACTTCATTGGAGTTCTCCATCTGTAGATGCTCTAAATACTACAGTGATTTTCAGGAACCCTCAATACAACACGGCTGCACATTAAACAAGAAAATGAAAAATTGTAGGTCTTGGCAAAGAGGTGGGGCTTCTGAAGGAACTGAAAATTGTAACAGTCAGAGGTGTAATTCTGATGGTCTAAATGAGAGCAAATCCCCTTCACTAGCTCAGCTGATTTACAGACTCAGATGTGACAGACATTGAACTGCATCCAAGTTAACACCTAAACAAATACATCACTTGCAGGAAATGGAACCAGCTTGCCACTTTTCCCTACCTTTGTTTCACAAATGTAACGACGATGGCAAAGCCAGTGATCTGGTGCAATTTGGGCAGTGTCAGCTCAACAAGTGTACCGAAATATAGACTCAGTGCAAGGGAGTAAAGGCAAGATGGAGGGCATAGCAACCCAACCTTCACTTGTTACCCATAATATTTTGTGTTCTTTGCCATTATAACTTTTTTAAAATATGTATTTTTATTGTGTATTTTTATTGTAGTTTTCTATTTATTTAAATTAAATATGATATCAGCAATAGTATGTTGTCTGGGCTGTACCTGTTCTGTAGTATCTCATGTGTTTGATGTTTTAAGTGAACCTCAGGAAATGAAGATACTGCTGTAATAACTAATGGAACATCGTAATGAACTGAAATTATTGTACTAATTCTGACAATCTGAATTCATCCGGTCACAAACAGATGGGCCGAGGGACTCCCAGAGCCTACTAGCGACCCTGAAGGAGGTCTTGTTCCCGAAGATCTGGAGCTTTCACTAGGGAATGGCGCTGTGGCCTGTTGTGGTGGGGTGGAGAATGGAGGGAGTTTAAGTGGATGCTTGAAAGCAGCGAGGTGCTGTTGTCCAGAGATGCGAGATGAATGCAAGAATGAGGGTTTCAGTTGCATTAAAGGAGAGTCAGGACCTTAGTTCAGATTGCAAGAGCAAATAATGAGAAAAATATTTTGTCATGCACTTAAGAAAGGCAAATAATCATAATTTCTCCTGTATGTCACTCTTGAGAAGGAGCATCTACTAAAGTAATAAAATGTTAAAGAAAATATGTAATACATATTTATCTGACAATCTTAAACAGCGCCATTTATTACACTACCGTTCAAAAGTCTGAGGTCACTTAGAAATGTCCTTGTTTTCCATGAAATCATACAGTACATGAAATTAGTTTGAATAGGAAATGCAGCAAAATAAAAAGGAAATATAGTCAGTGACAAGAAATAGAAATAATAGTTAGAAATAATAGTTTTGAAATAATAATTGTGTCCTTCAAGCTTTGCTTTCGTCAAAAAATCCTCAATTTGAAGCAATTACAGCCTTGCAGATCTTTTGGCATTCTAGTTGTCAATGTGGTGAGGTAATCTCTTCCTGAAGCACCTCCCACAAGTTGGATTTGCTTGATGGGTACTTCTTACCTACCATACAGTCAAGCTGCTCCCATAACAGCTCAATAGGGTTGAGATCCGGTAACTGCTGGCCAGTCCATTACAGACTGAATACCAGCTGACTGCTTTTTCCCTGAATAGTTCTTACATAGTTTGGAGCTGTGCTTTGGGACATTGTCCTGTTGTAGGAAGAAATTGTCTCTAATCATGCGCCATCCACAGGGTATGGCATGTCATTGCAAAATGGAGTGATAGCCTTCCTTCAAGATCCCTTTTACCCTGTACATATATCCCTCTTCACCACTACCAAAGCACCCCCAGACCATCATATTGCCTCCACCATGCTTGACAGATGGGGTCAAGCAATTCTCCAACATCTTTTCATTTGGTCAGCGTCTCACGAATGTTCTTTGTCATCCAAAGACCGCAAACTTACATTTGTCTGTTCATAACACTCTTTTCCAATCTTCCTTTGTCCAGTGTATGTGTTCTTTTGCTGATCGTAATCTTTTCCTTTTATTGGCCAGTATGAAATATGTCTTTTTCTTTGCAACTCTGCATTGAAGGTAAGCATCCCGGAGATGCCTATTCACTGTTGACGTTGAGACTGGTGTTTTGCGGGTGCTATTTAATGAAGCTGACAGTTGGGGATGTGATGGCAGTTTCAAAAGTCCATGCAGTTTACGAAAATGGTAGGTAAGACAGAGGAAAACTCTATTGCACAATTAACAATAGAGTTTAACAATTTATTACTTGCAAGGAGAGAGTACACAAGTCACAAGGTAACAATGAATAATCTCTAAATTAATACAGGACAATCATCAGTAAATACAGAAAAAAGGGGTGGGGTAAGATTCTGCACAGCTGTCCTATGTCAACAATACAGGTTCCCTTTGTTGTATCAATACATAGGTTTTACCCAAGGGGCAGACTGTCCCCGCCTTACCCCAAGGACCTAGGGACACTTTCAACTCAGAAAAGACAAGCACAATCTGGTCAAAGAACAGATACACTGATGGTTTAAACAAATAAACAGACTGACATATTGACCGAGGACCCAATGATTTGTAACTGCTTAACATATATAGAATTAAGAATACATCAGTTCAAGAAATTCCATGGCAGGGACCTCTGACCTGGCATCTGTTTTTCAAACGAGACAATCTAATGTATTTGTCCTCTTGCTCAGTTGTGCACCGGGCCTCCCACTCCTTTTTCTATTCTGGTTAGAGCCAATTTGCACTGTTTTGTGGAGGGAGGGGTACACAGCGGTGTACGAGATCTTCAGTTTCTTGGCATTTTCTTGCATGGAATAACCTTAATTTCTCAGAACAAGAATAGACTGACAATTTTCAGAAGAAATTTCTGTTTCTGGCCATTTTGAGCCTGTTATTGAACCCACAATTGCCAATGCTCCAGATACTCAACTAGTATAAAGAAGGCCAGTTATTTTGTTTCTTTAATCAGCACAACAATTTTCAGTTGTGTTAACATACTTGCAAAATGATTGATTGGCCTTTTAAAATGATTAACTTAGATTAGCAAACACAACGTGCCATTGGAACATAGGACTGATGATTGCTGATAATGGGTCTGTTGTCCATTGGTCCATTGGTCCATTTACGTTGGTCCATTTACAACAATGAACGGTAGTGTAATTAATTTCTAAAGGATTAGTCCGGAATGAAAATACCCTCAAATGTAAGCTGACTGTTTGCACTTTAACGTCTTTATTTTTCCAGAACCTGTCTTTATCTGACATAACAGGTTTTTAGTTACATATTCTATATGTTGGATTATAGGAAATCATGCATGTAGTAGAAAAACAACATTAACAATGAATTAATGCAGGTGCAAAAATAAATGAAACCCAAGCTGCATTGATTAAATTAATCAAGTACGTAGAATCCGGTAGGTGAATAATTGAGTAACAAATGAACCAATCAAAGGCGGGATGTTTTGGAAAGAGTTGGATATAGGATGAATAGAGACATAAAACATGGTCAGTTTAGTGTTACCCATGCAGGTGAATGCAAAACGCTGAGTGGAAAGGAGATATCAGAGGACATCAGGTTAGTGAGGGTAGTGAGGGCACATTAGTTGTTTAGCCTTCTGAGAAAGGCTAAACAACCATCTTAAAAATATTTGACTTCCATCAGTCTGCTGTGAGGCAAATCATTTACAAATGGAGATTTTTTAAAATGGCAGCAACTTGGCCTAGAAGTTGACGCCCTTCCAAAATATCCACAAGAGTAACAAGAAAAATAATAATCTCAGTAAATGTCAAGCCAAACATAACATCTGGAGATTTGTAGACCTCCATTGCTGCATCTTAGGTTTTTGGGCATGCTTCAGCAATAAGGACACTGAATTGAAATTCAGGATTGCTAGGAAGAACCCTCTGATGTCAAAAATGAACCAAACTGCCCATAGCAACTTTGCCAGAGACCATCTGGACAAACCTGAAGGTTTCTGGAAGTCTATTCTCAGGAGAGTCCAAAATATACCTTGATCACAATCAAAACCACTATGTTTTAAGAAAACCCAACACTGCCTACCACCAAAAGAACCTTATCCCAACCCACCTGATCTCATGGGACTATGTAGACTATTTTACTTAAATCCATGGCACCCAATTTCGTATATGTTACGTTACAGTAAGGTTACATTACAATGTGCTACCAAAATGTATAATACATAATGAATTGGCTAAAACGTAACATATGCTACAAATGCTATTGAAACGTATCAAACCAGCGACGTTTGAATCTGAAGGCAGGCACCCTACCCATTGCACCACACAGGGACTATGGATTTGGGAGGGTGAGATACAGCCTTACCAAGATCGCTAAAATATGTAATAAATGCATTTTAACGTTACAGTTAGGTTACCGTTATCACAGCACTGGAGTTGAGGTTAGGGTTATGGTTAGGTATCACAGCACGGGTTAAGGTTAGGGTTAATATTTGGGGTAAGATTAGAGAACGAAAAAGGTTAGGTTTAAGGTTTGGATAGGGTTAGGTATCACACCACTGGGGTTAGGGTTTGGGTTAAGGTTAGGTATCACAGCGCTGGGGTTAAGATTATGGTTAAGGTTTGGGTTAGGGTTAGAAAGAAAATAACTTGTAACATATGGATGTTGTAAAATCACTACACGCTGCCTTAGTCAGGAAGTTCCTGTTTGGAGCAGTGGGTTGACCACCTGTTTGCAGAGCGGAAGGACCTGGGCTTGGAACATGACCTTGCACTTTTTTTTCTAATGTTTCTTTACCTAACATAATGTATCTTATTAATTTGGCTGTCAAAGATTTACGTAAAATAGTCTACGTAGTCCCCTGACACCAGGTTGTCCCAAGAGACAAGCATGGTGTTGGGAATGTCAAGATCTGGGGCTGCTTTTCCTTATCTGGACCTGGTTGACAGCACATCAAGGGAACCACAAATTCTGAGGTATACCAAGAGATTCTGAATGTCAGGCCACCAGTCAAATATAAAGCGTCTTTCAACCAGACAAAAATCCAAAGCAAGGAAATCTACCTATGAATGACTCAGGAGAAAGAAGATTTGTGATGAAGATTGGCCAAGTCAAAATACTGGCCTTAAACCAATCGAGATGCAGTGGCAGGACCTGAAGCAAGCAGTATATGCCCGACACCCCACCGACTTTTCTCAATTGGGTTTTGTAAGGAAGAGTGGGCAAAAATCCCTCAAAAACAATGTCACGGACTGATAAGTAGCTACAGGAGAAGTTTCCTCCAAGTTAAGTTGCTAATGGAGGTGCAGTAAGCTATTGAATAAAGTGGTTCACATTTCTGCTCACATTAAATCTGAGTTTTTGTTGAGTAAACCACTTTTATTAATTAAACAATGACAATATATCATATATTTTTGTTTGTGTCCACATTTACAATGTGTTTATTACAATTTGGGGTTTAGATAAGTTTTTATTAGTGCATTTTAATATTTTAAACAAAAAATGACCATCCATGTAGGGTTCGCATACTTTCAAGCAGGGCGCTATAATCTTTGTACCATTTCATATCCAAAGTGTTGAAAAATGTCCAGATGCTTTTGGAGTTCAGTGTTGCTTCATTTAAATCTTCCTTAAAAAAATGTTGTAGTCATGTTTATCACACACAGTATTTAACTAGTATGAAATTGATTTAAAGCTTGACGAGTTGTCACAAAGTCAATAAAGACCTATCAAGAGACATCTGGGAAAGATGTGTTACTATGGCAACTGTTGAAGAATTATAGTTTTAGAGTGTCAAATGAAAGTTATTAACAGAGATTGTTTTATGATTCACATTGTTAGGAATGAATATGGTGGCAAATCATTATGATACGATTGAATGTACAAACTAAAACAAATACTTAATAAAAATGTGTTACTTTTTAAAGACGGAAGACAACTTGTCTGTTGACTCACAAGTCGTGCGTAGGCAGAATTATTTTTCTTCAAGGCTTCAATGCCACAATGATGAATCCTTTTTTGACCTTCATTTTAAATGGAATTCATAACCTGAATAAATATCATGGGCTTACATAGCCTGGCAGTACTCTCTGTATGTGTTTTGACCAGGAGCTGCAGCAGATGAAGAGTCTTAGTCAAACAGACATGAAAAACCTGTGTAATACCTGTGTAATCACAGTGCACAGTGAACAGCCCTGTGCTTTGGCATTACCTCAGAGTGACCTATGCAAATGTTTCCATCGACTGAGTAAAAGGTACAAAAGTAATCAATGTGTGCCTGCCTGAAATATAATCATATACATGGTCTAAAATCATGTTATTACACATGCATTATGTGATAGGTTAATAGTTGCTCATGTTATATTATTATATTACCTTTTGCTGACAACTTTCTTGAGTGGCAGCTTTTTTGGCTTGACTGCAACCTGAATGGGCAAAACCATTCCTTTTTTGGGGGTTGTCTTGCTGTTGCCTGTCCAATGCACCTGTTGTCACTTTCATTTGCACCAAAACAGGTGACAATGATTCACAATTGATTATGCTTCCGAACTGGACAGATTAATATCCCTGAAGTTTAACTGACTTGGTGTCACCTGACACTGAGTGTTTGTTCTCTCATGCTCCGACAGGCCTTTACAGGAGCCATCTACAGTTCCTTCATTTTTTGATGCCTATTTGCCTTCAATCTTGTCTTTAGAATTCAATCTTGTCTATAGAAAGGCATGTTCAATTGAATTTGGGTTGGATGATTGGCTTGGCTGGTCAATAACTTAACTTTCTTACCCAGAAAACTTGGTAGCAGTGTGTTTTGGGGTCATTGTCCTGCTACTTGATAAAGTGCTGTCCGATGGGTTTCAAGATATTTGGTTGTATCTGAGAAAACAACATGTTTCTGTTCACCTCAGAATTTGTCCTGCTTTTACTATTGGCAGTTTAAACATGAAGAAAAGGAAGCCAGTTCCAGTGGCAGCCATATATGGCAAAAACATAACACCCTTTTCACCACAGATTGGTCATATGTCAGTTGCTTTTTTCCTATACAACTTCCTCTAGCCAATCAATCTGGTAGATGTTAACATTATTTCATATGTCCACAATACCTGTTTTCAGAACTCTGCTGGCAATTTTTCATATTTTTTCAGCCGTCCTGTTTTTGAGGCTAACTAGTGTTTCTGCACCTTGTAGTCCAGTCTCTGTAGTTCAGCTGGTGAAGTCTTCTGCAGATGATCATAGCTGACACACACTCCTACCTCCTGGAGGGTGATCCTGATCTGTCGGACACTGTGTTTTCTTCACAAGGTGAGAGTTCTTTGGCAATCCACTGTAGAGATCTACTAGGTCATTTTGCATTGCTGAGCTCAGAAGTGATTTCTTTTTAATTTGAAACAGTTGATTTTGGCATGCTTAAAAATGTCACTGTCAAAAAAACTTTTGGAATTCACTGTATATTGAATCATTCACTTCGTGGCAGCAGCTCCTCACCAAGATTTAATTCTGAAAGTTGTTATATTTAAAAAATATATATTTTTTTTCAGTCATATTAGTTGTATTATTTATATGTACTATATTTCCAAGTATGTTCTAGTTGATCTGTGCTTGAACAAAGGTTGCTTTGAAAATAATGGTAGCAGGTCTTTGCATATGCATATTCAGTGCTTGTTAGACACTGCTGCAATGCTATTCAACCATCACCACAAGTCAACTAAAGTGTGTTCCATTTCATTTCTATTTCTTAAGGAAATAAGGAATTAATCAATTGCCATTCATTTTGCAGGCTTTTAAAACAAGTACATCCTTTGTTTTAAAAAAATGTTTTAAAGCATTAATGTGAGAGGTCCTCATGAATTATAAAAAAAACTTACTTGCACTCTGCATTTGCTTAGTAATAAGTCATCTGGTTTATCTTATTTTGCCATTTCATACTTGTGATTTTCACTAGATCCATTCCTGATGCTTTCCTAGTACAATGACGTTTCAAGTAAAGGCAAGTTATGTGTTCAAAAAGTTGTCAATATACTTAAAGGACAGTGTTTTTCCCAGTGTTGTGGCAGCCAGACAATAATTTTCTCACACCCCATAGCAACATGATGTACGGTATGGATTTTGTTCTCGGTAACGGCCACCCTACAATATCTCATTCAGATGGAGATAGATTTTAAATACAGTTTTTGTTGCAAAATCAATTTTAGCTCTCTCTGAGCGCTGTCCATTTATTTTCACCTCACATTTTGTTCACCACCTTTTCCGTTTGATGAATTACATCATGCCGAAAACAATGTATGGCGGTGTCCTGGGCTTTTTTGTGAGCACACACTTTCCCTATGCCCTGAATAAGTCTGACATTTAATGCCCGAATGCCTCTCTGACATTTAGTTTAAGGAAATGTTTCATACTACTGGTCTGCGGAACTGTCCAGGTCTAAACCTCCGACCAGAGTAAATGAAATGAAATAAATACACAACACTATACAGTAGCATACAGTATACTGAAACGGAACTTTGAAATATAGATGGTATAATGATGTTCAAACCAACCACCTGAAATAAATACACTAATTACTGAATTGGCTCCTGCTCAATCCCGAAAAAGTGGATCTGCAGCCACGACCGAGATGCACTCAAATACCTTCTGTTGATACTTAAATTATATTGTACATTGAAGCAAACCACCATGACCTGATAACATAGCCAGTTCAGCAATGAAGTGTTAATTGTCTCTTCATAAATTAGAGTGGTTGAATGGAATGTTGTGTGTTTTGTGCTCCATCTCATTTTATCCTGTGGTTCTTTCACAACTGCAAGATGTCTATCTTGATCTCCACTGATTGAAATCCACTTTCTCCCCTAGTTTGGAAAAAAGATTTCAAGACCATGCGCACACACACATACATTCAACCCTCCTCCGAATATTTCCCAAAAGCCTTTTCATATGATTGCTTGCATAATTTATATATTTATTTTCTGTCATGCAGGGAAATTGGATCTTTGGAAAATGATAAACAGGCCTCTTGATTGCTTTGAGATTCGAGTGGTAATTGTCTTCTTCAAAAATCTTTTTTTCTTTTAGCCCCACGTTTCACTACATATATCCAATTCAATTGGTATTTTCATCTTTTCCCGGCCCTATAATCATATCTTACACTTTGCGATACACCACCGCTCATGTGGGCCATTACTGCCAACAGAACACATCAGACAGGAGCCACAAGTGTTTCCGTACAGCCACGGGGCATTGCGTCTTCAACTTGGCCTCATTCGTCAGATACAAAGTTAAAATAAACTTGTATGGTAAATGTTCTGTTCTCATGCAGCATGAGATAGAGAGAACAGGAGTCACCAGAGGCTTGGTCCTTCGGTCCAAAATCTAGAGCTTTACTCCCTTTAAAAACAAAAACAGAGTAAACGGCGGAACACCCTTAAGTGGTACACCATGTTACTATAAGCTGAGGAAGGATACGTTTCAAATGGAACCTTATTCACTATATAGTGCACTATATATTTTTACCAGTTTCAATAGAACATGTCCGTCGGAAAAATCTACACACCCTTATAATGACTAAGGAGGCAATGAGTTTTTTTCATAATATTTATGGTTTTTCACTTAAATATTGTTGGTTATAAGATCCTACAAAAGGTGATTATATTTTGGAACAACAGCAGCATATGTTCCTCTCAAATAATGTATTGGATTTTATATTTGAATAATTGATTGGGTTTATATAGTGCTTTTCCACCGAGACAACACACTCACAGATCTGTGGCAACTCCCTCCAGCACAAATTGATTTACAGGCGTAGTTCTACTTGTCTCACAAGTCAAACAGTGTTTTAGTGTCTAGAGTTGAATATTATTATGTTTTGTGTATGTGAGGTTCTGTTATGTTTGGTTTAGCTTTTGGTTTTTGAACATAGCCTGTTTTGTTTGGTTTTTGTCCTTATCACTTTCACCTGTGTCTTGTTTGCCCCCTCGTTATGTCCTTATTTAAGTTCCTCCTGCCCTAGTGTGTTTTTATAAGTCATTGTATGGATGTCATGTGTCATTTGCGTCGTGTTCTGTTCCTGAGTCGTGAAATAAAAAGTTAATTTGTTCCCGAGCCTCTGCGCCTGTGTCCTGATACCTCCACTTTTGTCAGTGTACCGCCTTTCTTGTACAGTAAGGAAAGTTCACAGCCAGTAGACCAGATCATAAAAACACTCAAAATGCACCCAGTTCTATTTTAAATATTTGGTTTAGTGTCGCGCAATGGTTAGCCACATTATAAGACAATGGGTTTACACAAGGGACCTTGCATGGTATCTATGACAATGTAAAAGGCTAGAAACCTAGCTGAAACTTAACCACCAGCAGACCTACAGCCACTGAACCTTCAGTCATGACAGAGCCACTGTTTGCGGACCAATTATTATCCCCACTGGCTAAAAAAACGCGGCAATGATGAAAGCTAGCACAACGGCTTGGAAGGGGAAATGAGGTATGGGGTGTAGCTGTATCACAGGTCTGCTTCCCAAGACCCCAAGCAGGGTGAAGTGGGTCTGTTGGCGGTGTTAGGGGCGGGATATTACTGGGGCCAAGGAGGTAGAGTGTCAGATCACATTGTTGCTCTGTTGGTGGCGGTGGCGCCCCCCGTTTTGCATGTCAGCCTGTGTGGTCGTAAATGAATGGGCACTGCAACCTGTGGCTTCTTTCCAGAGATTCCCCTCCCTGTGTGTGTGTGTGTGTGTGTGTGTGTGTGTGTGTGCGTGCGTGTGCGCGCGTGTGCGTGTGCCCTAGCCCTTGCTTAACAAGGCCCCCAACCTCTTGCTGCAAAATATCCAGCATCCGCTCAGTAGGCTAGACCCTTTACGTTATCTAGCATTAGCCTTTAACTCTGGCTAATTTAGTGTTAATTCTAATGAATGGGTTTCTCCCCTCTGTCCCCACCTCTTTCTATTCCTCTCTTTCTCACATTTCTCTCTCTTCTCTCTCCCTCCCTCCGATATAATATAACAGTTTAGTTGAAATGCTGTATTAAAAGCTGAAAAAGACAACTGAAAGTGCGGTATTGTCATAGCATTAATTGCGCGGTTACATTGACAACTCCAGCGGTGATGAGATAAATAGCTAATTAACTAATGGACCAATTAAGTGGGAGAACAGCTCAAAACAAACACCAATCAATACTCAAAACACTGTGTTCTCCAGCTTTGTATGGAAGACAGTGGAGAAATAACTCAACAAAAATATTTTACTATGCCCTTTATCACAAGCATTAGTGGCGTTTTCTACATTTGCCTACTGGTGATGCCAGGTGGAACCAAACCCACAACCCTGATGTTTGCACACTACTCCCACCTATTGTGCAACACAGCTATTTGCCTAGTGATCTCATCTCCAGGATGATTTAAAGCACTTGTCTATTGCAGCAATGCTTAACGCCTTGCGCATGCAAGTCCGAAACAAAATTATTTTCACTGCCAAAGATTTATTTTCTGGTCTGCTGGTCCGCCTTCACAACATACTTTGTGCTCTCTCACGTGTGCCAACATAGTTTTTAGGGAGTTTATTTCCCTATTGGACAAAACCGTGGAATCTGATTCTGTTTACATTTCTAGGTCAACCCAAAACATGGAAAACATCTAGATGCTTCCTTGACGCAGAACCATTCCCTTGTTTCTGGGAATTCTGCTGTTGTTATCCAGCTCGAAAAAGATAACTAGAAAACTAGGAATTTGGCCACTTCAGCAACGCTCCGAATTAGTAAGAAAAAAACAACAACAAACAAGCATTTCCTTGGAAAATATCTGTACATCTGTCTGTGGATTCAAAAGGTTGAGTTGAAGTGACACATACGGACCCAGGTCAATTAACTTGGACCCGGAGCCTGTACACAATAAACGCCCTTACATAAAGGTCAGAGTAATTACCGGGGACATGACTGACAACCAATCAGATGACTCTGGTTTTCTCAAAATAGTGGCTCACGTCTTGATCAGAGCCAAACGTGTCTTTTTAATGTGAGTCAAACATGGCTACGAGGGCTAACCAAGAGGAATGCTCCGGAAACTAGTCCCCACACCCCACCCTCTCGCTCTGTGCTCCTCATTAAGCGAGATCAAGCGTGATATTAGACACACACACACACACCCAAAATACTCCATTGAGCATGTTTCACTCTCTATTCCACTGAATTTCTTAAGTTTTAGGAGTTAATGAGGGCTGAGGTGAGAGAGAGTAAGAGCAAGAGCAAGAGAGAGACCCTATCAGCCTTTTAAACTGTAGATTAATAATGGCCCATTTACAGCCGCCCTGCATGTTTGAGAGCTAACACTAAGCCCCAAGTCACTGATCACTGACTTTGATAACAACCAATTACTGCTGAAGCATATCCATGCAATGCTCACTGTTCACAATGATCTTTCCCGTGATTAAATGCTGATTGGTCAATGTTGTCAAAATTGAAAGGCAAAATTAAATAATCCCCCCACTTTGAGTCAGTTTTTAGCCAGCAGCCATTTTGGTTTCTTCCATGGAAAAAGGGTAAAGGAGCAGTGGATTTTGTTTCCCTGTTTCGTATTTAGTCACGGTCCCCGATCAATACAGTGCCACTGTTCCCACATCAAAGGAGGCTACTACTGGGTCCCAAATGCTGCACCAATCCGGATTGTGAACTACTGTACTTTGACCAGGGCTTACTAGTGCACCCTGTAGGGAATAGAGTGTTATATGGAACATAACCCTCTTCTCATTATCTCTGATCAACAGGAAAGTATGAAGGCCTGGAAAAATCAAACATGTGCTTCAAGCTCTTGTAAATATCCAGCTTGAGCAAATTATTTTGAACGATGGTTGTTTGGGCTATGTCTGTTTTCCAGGTGATTCCTTGTGTTTACCCTGGGGCTTGTGTTAGCAACTGCTCATTTACGTGGTGTGCAATCTTAAAAGTGCTCTCCAATAACTAAAACAGGTAGAAACTGAACAGAGAACAATTTAAAGTAGTTGTAACCTTAAAGATGCATTCCAGGACTTTTGGCAACTGGTGGTAAATGTGCCAATATGTGCCCTGTGTCATCAAAACTCTCACTGTCATCTTTGAATTTCATGGCTAACAGAGGTATGATTTATCATTTATAGATTATGCACACAAACAATATAATACACATCCAGCCCAGAATGGGAAGTTTAAAAAATATATATATTTGTTAACCCAGTCTGGGATAATTCGATATCCCAGACTGCATCTTTAACAATGCTTTAGTATTGGTGGATCCCACCAAGCAGTTTTGAAACATTACATGGTGTGTTGTGACAAAATCTAATCAAATGTTATGGAACCCTTTGCTAGGGACTGGGAGCACCACAGGAAAAGGTTGAAAATGCTATTTGGATGTTTCCAACTCTGTTTAGTGCATAGGATACCTTATCTTTTGATTTTGTACACTTTTTCTAAACACTATATTGTTGTTTGAAGTACATGTAAATACATGTATTGCACAATTAGATGTTTAACATTAGTTTGTGTATTTGATCATTTGTCAATATAACCCTATCCAGCCTGAGCTTTTGAATTTCTGAGTAAAAGTTACAAGTATTTAAAGTATTTAAAGTCTATTGCTGTCCATTCACTGCCATTTACATTAGTGAGACTAGATGTTTTTGGCTTTTAAGTGAAAAGTACTTTTTCCAAAATCACTTAAAAGTCACAAACTGAATATTCTGGCTTTATTGTCCGGATATGGCAGGGAGTGGATCTCAAGGGCTATTTTCATCATTTGAAATGGGAAACCAGGTAGCTCAATTGAGTTTAGAGAGTTGTGTTCTCACACAAATATACAGTAAGTTTCCTGTTGTAGTTAGTGAACTTATATTCACGTTCTAAAAAGATTGCAAATTTGTAAATATTTTGTGAATATTGATAATTACTGAATGCAAATAATGTAAATGTTGACATAGTAGCTAGTTACCTACACTCCAAATTCAACATCCTCTTGTTTTCTTACCTGGTTTACCAGCCTGGCAGATATCTATTTATACTATTGTGCTGTTATCGTAAGGTAATTTAGGTAGATTACTAAAAAATGATATATCCTAGTTGAGCCTTAATAGGATGGGATATTTATGAGACAGGGATATTAATAAGATTCTTGCCCTCACAGGATCTTCTTCAAGTGAGACTTTAACAGCTAACAGCTTTTCAGTCTTTTCAATCATGACTCTTGCAAGCTGAGAAGTGTTTGTCTTTTTCTTCATTTATATCCTTTACAGGTGCGCAATTAGTTTCTTTGATATTGACAGGATGGCAAAATGTGGTTTTAACTCGACCATTACTGTTACTGTTGTTCTATCCACCACACAAAATGATGAAAGAGCCAATGTAGAGACAAAC
This sequence comes from Esox masquinongy, assembly GCA_016801175.1. Taxonomy (NCBI): domain Eukaryota; kingdom Metazoa; phylum Chordata; class Actinopteri; order Esociformes; family Esocidae; genus Esox; species Esox masquinongy. The sequence goes on along the minus strand of JACXGI010000209.1, from coordinate 151,872 downwards.
ATAGTGGGAAAGTGTTTTCTTTAAACATATGTTATTCTACAGTCCTTCAAAAGGAAATTCTCTGTCATTCTACAGTCCTTTTGTTTCGTGAACACACTTTATCTAGTCTAAATTTGAGACTGTATAGTGAAATTGATTAGTGATATTGTTTTGTGTGGAAACGTCTGTTTTGGAGAGAGATACACTGACAGACACGTTTACTTAGTATGCACATTGTAGATACTTGTCTAAATATCTTAACACAATCTCTCTAAGCCTGCAGTCGACTGACTTCAGGGCTGTGGAATACTACACACCTGCACACACATGCACAGAGGTGGAGTACCTCTATACAACACCATGGTCCAAAACATTATTCATTATTAACCTCGATAGTCAGGGTCAGCTACCCCACAATGTTAACAACTAAGAATCATTTCAAGTGTAGGCTGAATACGTATAGAGTGTATACAGTATGTGTGAGTGAGCCTGTTTCGGTGAAACATGCGTGCACAGGGATAACAAGATCAAGTTGGTATTTCCCATCCATTATTCCATGAGGCTCTTGCCATGAACAATGAAAACGCTCCAGTTAAATGACTGAGGAGAAAGCATAGTTGTATTTACTAAGGCAGCGATGTCATTTTCCATTTATTTGTTATTATTCAGATGAAATTAGAAAGCCACACAACGCCGCTGATCAATCAAGGTTTTAAATCAATTAATTATGGATTACACAAACATTCAGAATGCACTGTATTTTCATTATTAAAAGCTTATCTGCATTAGAAACATTGCCTAGGTTTATGCGTTAAAAACCAACAGTCTTTACAGCCACTTTTGGGTGAACAAACAAATTTAAACATCAAACTCATAGACAATAGCGTCTACCTTGCTAAACATTGATTGTTATGTAAGTGCTTAGTTATACATTCAAGGCATGGTGCAATCCAAAATGTGTCACTACTTTTTTGTCATTTTCAAATAATGAAGTTGAAATCACTTTGGAAATGTTAGGTTGGATTGTGCTTTTGGTTCATTCATATGTATTTTCTACCTGAACAGTATTTTAAAGGCCACATATAAAATATGATAATAAATAATATAAACTATATATACACTGATGAGCCAAAACATTATGACCACTCACAGGTGAAGCAAATAACGTGGATCATCTCCTAACAAGAGCACATATCAAGGTCTGAGTAGATTAGATGGTAAGCAAACAATCAGTTCTTGTATCCAAGTGTTGGATGCAGGGGAAATGGGCAGGACAAGGGCCAAATTGTTATGGCCAGATGACTGGGTCGGAGCATCTCTGAAAAAGCAAGGCTTGTGGGGGGCTCCCAGTCAGCAGTGGTGAGTATCTACCAGCAGTGGTCTGAGGAGGGACAAACCACAATCCGGCGACAAGGTCCAAACCGACAGAAGGTCTATTGTGGCACAAGTCATAGAAAATGTAAATTATGTTTACAGGAGGAATGTGTCACAACACACAGTGCATCGCACCCTGCTGTGTTTGGGGCCGCGTAGCTGCAGACCAGTCAAAATTCCCATGGTGACCCCTGTGACCACCGTCGAAAGCGTCTACAATGGGCACGTGAGCATCAGAACTGGACCTTGGAGCAGTGAAAGAAAGTTGCCTGGTCCGATGAGTCTCGTTTTCAGGTGGACGGCTGTGCACGTCTGTGCCGTTTACTTGGGGAAGTGATGGCACCAGGATACACTGTGGGAGGGAGTGTGATGCTCTGTAAGTAATGGGTTAACAACATATAACTGTTTTGCAGCAATGGAAGTAAAATAGGCATTGAAAGTTGATGCTAACATTTTCTACAGTTATCCCAACTTTTATTGGTTAATTACAAACCATATGTCTGTATAAAAGCAGTGATGGAACATACTGTTACAACACCCTCATAAGGTTTTTCTGGAAAGTTTTCTACTGCAGGAAGTAGTATATTGCTATAATAATGGCGAGAAAAAGACAAGAAACAATGGAAGACAGACAGACCATTATATCCCTTAAAAGTGTAGATCTTTCCTGCAGAGAAATTGCAAAGAAAGCCAAGGTGTTTATGAGTTCAGATTCATACACCATCAAAAGGCACTTGGAATAGTTCCTTAATGGTTCTTCAGTGTTTGATACCAACTGTCAAACATGGAGGAGGAAGTGTGACGGTCTGGGGGTCTTTTGCCGAATCTAGAGTTGGCGACTTGCACAGAGGGAGTGGCATCCTGATCCAAAATGGCTTCCACAGCACTTTGCAGCACCATGCAATACCCTCTGGTGTACACCTAGTTGGTTCATCCTATAGCAAGATAATGACCCAAAACATAACTCCAGGCTATGTCAGAACTACTTTAGAAGAAAAGAACAAGACAGTAGGCTTCAAATCATAGACTGTCCAACACAGTTTCCATCTTAAACCCTATCAAGATGGTTTGGGATTAACTGGGTAGAAGGGTGAAAGCAAAGAAACCTTCAAGTGCATACATTTGTGGGAACTTCTGCAACAGTGTTGGGAAAAACATTCCCAACAATATTTTATTTTTGTCATAGAGAGAATGCCACACGGGTGTTCAGTTGTTATATCTGCAAATTGTGGCTACTTTGTGAGTCAAAAATATAGAGAAAATGTTGTTAAGCAAAACAATTCCATAATTAAATTTTTTGTTGACAACTGTTTGTTCTCTGCTTTAATTTCAGAGTAAATTAAGACATTAAACTATATATATTAAGAGATTAAACTATATATATATAGTTATTTCATAGTTATTTTAATTAAATCAACACACAGTGATTTATTAGCCATAAAATTATGATTTAAAAATACAATTTAAAGACCGCATAGGGACTTAAATGAAAGATTATACATTCGTGTACAGGCACTGAGAGGCTTAGCTTTATTACATTCACTTTCATCCTGTCACATTCCATGAACACAACTTCTTCATATTAATTTGGATTGTCAAAAAGTTGGGGTCTGAATTAATTGTATGCAAATTTTCAATTTTGCTTCATTATGTTATGAGCAGGAATTGCTGCAGGGTTTTATAGAACTCCATGTTGATCCGCAATCAACCTCGAAACAAAACATTTGGGATTCGATATTTGATTTTAAATAACATTTGGTACAGATAACACAAATTACGGTTAAACTTTTGTCAATATCCTGAATCAATTTATTTGAAGATCATTTTCATTTGCTTTTGTCCCTGGAAGAATAAAGCTCAATTTGCAATTCTGTTTAAAATAATTGAATCACAAAATAACAGTAACAATGTTCAGATTATGTTTACCTTGTTGGAGACATTCAGTGCTGTCCTTATTTCTCGGTAACCCATGTTATATATAAATTACAGCCCATCATGTAAATATATAATGGCATCCTGCGCTCACAATTTAAGATACAGTCCTTACTGTAAAGCATATGGATGTATTTTGTTTGAATAAAAGCAAATAGTAGTATTAGTATTGCAACTGAAACAATTGGTATTGAAAAGAAAACATCAACCAAGAAGTATTGTGATCCAAAAAAAATATATGGCAAATAAAATCTTTTGAAATGTAAAAACAAATTGATGCAAACTATTCTTTGAGTGGGATTCATTTTTCTTGATAACGCAGTTGCATTAAAAAAACTGTCTTTTTATCATTGGTTACATTACCTTGGTTTTTGCACTCAATTTCTTTTTTTTGCAGTTGCAGGGTTTAGACACAATATTCTGTACGGGCAGGGTTAAGAGAGGAAATGATGCACCTCCATTAGTCAACCAGGCAGGGCCGCATCAACCAAAATTTGAGTTTGTTTACATCGTAGACTTTAAAATTATATCGGTCTTGAGTTCTGTAAAGGTTTTTTTAATTTTTACATGTGCATGGGATAATCGATATACAAGTACGACCGCACTCCGAGTAATCAAAGAATCTACGTACGACAGGCATCTTTGTAGCTTCTTCACTGGCCATGCCCCCTACTCATATTACTCACACATTGAACAAAGAACAGATGCCAGGTCATTCTCTGGTAAAGCTAAGATCTCTTCAACAGATAAACAGAGAACCCTATGGTCTGTTAATTACTCATTTAACTAGGTCACAGCATACTAAATGAAACCACCATATAAATTAATATAAACTCATAACTGCCAATGTAATATAAAATAATAACATCAAAACATCATCTATTGCTTCACAATTTCAAATTTCTATCACATTCCCTCCTTTTATCGTTACAAAATATGATAACTCAACAGAATTTGAAATAGTCACATTTCCTTCCACCTGCCCAGCATTATCAACAATTACACAATCATAGATACAGCTACTGTATAATTTCACATCACTAACAGAAATGGATTGAACAAAAATACTTGCAGCCATTTAAACACATAAAGGAAGAAACAATTATCCAGAGTAAGAAAGTAAATGAAAACACAAAACAAAAAAATTCATTAACATCAATCCAAATGGACCAAACCACATTTAAAGAAACAATCTCACCCAGTGGATGAGATTTCACTATGACTTGATCTTGTAAACCCTTCAAACGACTAATAATATTAGTGACATTAGAATCTTTGGAACGGATGAAAGTACCCCGATGCTCACCTTTCAAGTACAGACACACCCCTTCCTGCCAAAATGTAATCTAACGCTACATAATTCTGCAATCAACTGTAATATTTTGGCCAATGTTTCAAACCTTACAACTATGGTCAACTAGGATTTCCAATTCATAACCTACTTCATCTACAAGGTGAAAACCAGACGGGCATCATCCCATGGAAAAACAGTAGCTGCAAGCTCATCGCCAGCAGTAATACGCCGATGATTATGAGGCACAGCTTTAGCCAAGTCACGATGTGCATGCTCACTGCCACCAGGTAGAGCTGTTGCAGGTAAAATCACAACATCCTAGCCACCCCTTAGGGAGGTATGTAAACACCTTTGAACAATACAACCATTAATGACCATACACAGTAGGTGCCACCAACAAAGATAGAGGTTTCAGGGCCAACCTTCCAGTAGAATTAAGTGATTTACTTATAAAAACATAGATGATTGTACTACATGAGAGACTACAATAATAGTAAATCAATACTTCTGAATTTATCTTTAACCCAGTCCCAACATAATGGTGCCTATCATTGGTGTTACTGAAACAAATTAGCAATTAGCATTCCTAATCGGTTCGACCGTGATAACGGATACCTAGCGTATGAAACCGAAAACCAATTACGTCACCAAGTGTAATTGTGTGAATGTCTAGTTATGTTCATATTTACCTGACAAGTTATTAAACTATTCAATTTAATGCCAAACGACAAGCCTGCAAGAAAAAATCTGAGAGTATAATTTCCTATTGGAACAGGTGTGAGATGACATGGGGATTTGACAGAACAGGGGACAACTACACATACTGTACATAACATGAGTCATATTTTAAATTCAGTGTAATTACAAAAGGACCACCAAAAATTTCTAGCGTGTCTGGGCCTCTCGTTTGGTCTGTAATCAGCAAATGTGATCAGTGTCCCTTCTTTGTCTTTGAACAGTAATTAGTCCATACCCACCATTTGTCCAGGTTGCTGTTATTAGAAATATGTACATTTGAGCGGCGTTTGCTGTTGGACAATGGAGATAGCACTACTTAGCATTACTTGAGTACGCTAGGTCTATCCAGTGACTGAGAAGCAGTGTGATCAATGAAATGTGGACGCTTTCCCTTGCCCTGCTGTAGGCACTTAGTTTCCTTCAGGTTCTGCAACTATGCGTCAGTGACTGGCATGAATCCATGTATCGCGTTCTGCCACTTTTACTGCAGTTGAAGTTGTCAGGAGCACTCGATATGATCCTTTCCATCTTGGATCTCTCCATCACTTCCTGCGTAGATCCTTTACCTCCACGAAGTCACCCGGCTCAATCCTTTGGTTGCCTGCGTGTTGGAGTGCTGGTAAAGTGGCTTTGACTCTTGGGAACAGAGCTTTCAGAACATTATTAAGACTTTTACAGTATTCACGCATGTCCTCATTCATTCACTGGTATGTCAAACTCTTCCAGGAAAGAGTGTTATTCTCAAAAGGTTGTCCAGTGACAACATCATGAGAGAGAGAGAAAAACAACTTCGGTTAAATATTTTCTACCACCCAATGTCAGTCATATGGGATTATTTTTCTGCTCATCACATTTACTACCTCATCCGTAGTGCTGTGCCTGCAAGGGAATGCCTAAACCCATTCAGAAAACATCAATGATTACCAAACAACATTTTCACAGGGAGTTAACTCAACCAAATCCATCATTAGATATTCAAAAAAAGGAATCTGACGAGGGCTGCGCTTCCACAGCCACAGATACACCTTTACCAATATTGTAATTAACACAGATTAGATACCTTGTAAAAAAAATTCTCAGCAAAAACAATTGTCAACCATCCCTCCTTTTGACACATGGGTCCTTCCTGCCATGTGTCAATTAAGCCAGAAAAAAGAAAACAGGACCTCAGTATGGTTGAGCACAAAGTCCCAGCCATTCACACACCAGAGGCATCAATAAGAGAAGACACAGTCAGCGTTAAGGGTATGAGCTCATTACCCCATAACAAGAATCGGCTGTGTGAAGAGGATGGAATCAAAGAAAGAAACACCAGAGCATAGTGGTGAATAGATTCACCAGTAAAAGGAAGGAAGCCAAGATGCTTCCACAGTGTGACAAAATCGTGCATGACACCAAACGCATAAGGAGAACCAATACAGATCAGTGTTGATTCATGGATCCAGACTCCAGTTATCCAATACAAGCTCATGTAAAAGCAAACAACTCAACTGCTTGTGCAGTAAGCGGAGAGCAGACGCGTGCTCTCCACCAAGGCATGTGCAACAACGACGGCATATGCAAAATTGGAATGGCCAGAAACAGCACGGGAATCTGAACCATCATAGAAGTAGTCAATGTCGTCAATAGGGATCTCAGTGAAAACGACATGAGATATAGTGATTAAGCCAATCAGTCGTGTACAGTCATATTCTTCACCAGGCAGCTGTAGAGATAAGCAACAGGGTTAAGAAAAATTCAACATCACAACAAAACACGTGAAATAATAGATTTAATGTTCTGTTATTTCAGCAGCCGAGTGACAGCCGTGCAGTCTTAGCCTGGTTGATAGAGACATTCACAACCAGGTCAATCACTGCTAAGAGCTCAGTTCAGGACTCAGCAGTTGCAGCAACAGAATGTAGGCAGGAAACAAGTCCTCATACTACTACATCAAGTAATTTAAAACTGTAGCCTACAACATAAGTGTCACCGTGATGTATTGTGACTACCACTAACATAGAACCATTCTTTTCAAATACTAACAGGTGGAAAAGGCAGGGTGATCAGGTAGGCCCAAACATGGTGCAGACTGGACAGCATATTTTAGCTCCAGGAAGGCTTGATCCCCTTCTGGAATCTTAACCAATAAAATCATAGACTACCGTTTTGGTGGTTCAACTAAGGTCTCTCAGCAGCCACATTAGGGAGACTAAGTCCATGAACTGCAATACCTGACCACCTAAACAAACAAACAACAACAAAATACATCACATGCCAGTAAGTGAAGGGTATGGGCATATTCTGAAAACTTGTGCCCAATCAATGGAGAGGGAGAGACCCTCGGGATTGACGTCATAACCAAGGTACATTATACTAGTCTCACAAGGCTGGGCTCTAAAATAAGAAACTGTATGACCTGTCAGCAAAACAACAACAATAAAAACAAAATGACAGTCTTGCAGACATTCATTTAGTGTCAACATACCATATCAATGAGCAGCCGTATGGAGGACTAAAGGGCTTCAGATTGCAAAACAGGGTGTGGAAAAAAATCATGGTGATCCTCAATGGACACCGGACGGCATCTCAAACCTTATCCAACATTTCCTTTTTTTTTACCTATAGAGCAATACAGGACTGAGAATCAGGTTACACAAAGATAATGAAATAAATCAAAACAAGAAAAACAAACAAAACGCATAATCTACCAGAACGAAACACTAAAAAAACTATAATTGAGAAAGGATTGTAACAAGGTACAAAGGCACTCTATCATTAACAGTTGAGCTCTCTATTTCTTTTTCTTTTTTTTATAATTATAACAATATTTGTCAAAGGTTTCCTCACTGGAAGAATCAACGTACTACATGGGGAGTCACAGGTTTCAGGGACAGCACCATGATTAACCAAGGCATCAAAACTAGCTCTCAGCCGCTGCACTCAGCGGTCATTGGGATTCATTCGGTGGTCCATATAAGCTTAAGTTGAATTACGATTTGTTCAGTGTTGCATGTTTTATCAATGTCCATTTAAGCCTTTGCCCATAAATGTCCAAAAACTCTGCTAAGCTACAGAGCTTCAGGGAAAAGTGGCATCTGTCGTTGAGAAGTAGGAATGACTTCCTGGGCCTGAGACCCAGTCTGAGGCATAGTGGCTAGTAGCCACGTTGGGTCCCCTGCTGGTCATGGCCTCACTCGCATCCAATTCCTCCTTCTCGTTCTTGGTTTTGCCCTCTTCGGAACTCTGTGTCGCCTGTAGCTTAGTCTTTTGGTAATTGTCTTCTCGTGGTAATTCCATTCTTGCGTTCTCCTACTCCCATCGCTTCCCTCAAAACATCTGTAAAACCTTCATATCGTCATCACATCCCCATCTTCCAGAGACTTGTAACCTCCCGCCGCTCCAACTCCAATCCCCCACTGCGCCCTGTCGTAAAATTGTTGTGGCCATACTAAAAGGCCTATATTCCTGTAAGGACAGAGTTAGGTGGGGGAAGGATACAATCCGGCTTCTTTGCCTCATCATCTCAGTTAAACATTCCACAGTCTTATCTCAATCACTTTCAACATCATTGTAGCGCCATTTCGGCTCGCGTTGGCCTTTGTCTTCAACCTGCTTTTTCCGTCAGCAAACTTTCTACCAATTCACATCCACTTTTTTGTGCTTTTCTACTCCATCCCATTTACCAAAAACAACACTGTTTAAGGATTTTAGAACTATATTGTAGGTCGAAGTCCATCAGTCCGTTTCGGGCGTTATGTACAAATGCAAACACATTAACTCCAGCAGATGCAACAATTAGCCATCCTTAACCGTAGATATCCCCATATTTTCTAATCTTATTTGGGCACAATAGGCAACTAATTTTTAATCCCGTTTTTCCCAACTACTTACAACTTATGTTTTTCAATGAAATTACCAAAATGGATATCTCTGGCATTTTCATACTCCATCTTATTAGTTTAAATAATAGTTCTGCAACTTTCATGATAAATCATTCCACATTTGCTATATGTTTGAAATAAAGTATATATATATGTAATCAATACTCTGTTAAAAATTTAACTTCAATATTTCCACGAGGTGATTAACTCCCCCCGAGGAAATTGTCTCCACACGTGGTAGGCCAACTCCACCTCCACGCTAGGTAAAGTTGTTTTTTAAATAAAAATATACATAAATCCTCCCCGTTTTTTTCATCTTCACCTGGCTGATGCCCTCCATCAGCCAGGTGAAGATGCTCTCGTATGTGAAGAAGCGAGGGCTAGATTTGCTACAAAATGGCAAAAGAAATATGTGGTGCCCTGAGCCTCCTTTTTTAAATGGTCTATATTACTACCTTAAGTGAGGGATTGTATAAATGCATACTTTGTTTTAGGATTAATGAGTTGGTGTGTCCTGAGTCATCACCCTCCCAAACTGTGGACTAGATTTGACGTGTTATGACACATCATTGAAATACTCAATTGACTATACAAATTGAGGCATTTACTGTGAACAGTGAAGCAGTAGTAGTTTTACACTGACACTCTTGTTTTCGGTTTCCACCCACTGTAGCCTTTTAAAATAATGTGTTCTTTTATCAAATGCAGCTCTGGCTCCAGCTGTGGAAAGAACTCAGCATTAGGAGGAACTTCGTTTCCAATACGTATATCTACAGTGGATATAAAAAGTCTACACACCCCTGTTAAAATGCCAGGTTCTTGTGATGTAAAACAATGAGACAAAGATAAATCTTGTCAGAACTTTTTCCACCTTTAATGTATCCTATAACGTGAACAATTCCATTAAAAAACAAACTGAAATATTTGAGGGGGAAAAATAAAAAATAAAAAACTCACAATTACCTGGTTGCATAAGTGTGCACACCCTTAAACTAATACTTTGTTGAAGCACCTTTTGATTTTATTACAGCACTCAGTCTTTTTGGGTAGGAGTTAGCATGGCACATCTTGACGTGGCAATATTTGCCCACTCTTCTTTGCAAAAGCGCTCCAAATCTGTCAGATTGCGAGGACATCTCCTTTGAACAGCCCTCTTCAGATCACCCCACAGATTTTCAATTGGATTGAGGTCTGGGCTCTGGCTGGGCCATTCCAAAACGTTAATCTTCTTCTGGTGAAGCCATGCTTTTGTGGATTTGGATGTGTGCTTTGGGTCGTTGTCGTGCTGAAAGGTGAACTTCCTCTTCATCTTCAGCTTTCTAACAGACGCCTGAAGGTTTTGTGCCAAAATTGCCTGGTAACTTTTCATAATTCCCTCCACCCTGACTAAGGCCCTGGTTCCTGCTGAAGAAAAACAGACCCAAAGTATGATGCTGCCACCACCATGCTTCACTGTGGGTATGGTGTTCTTTGGGTGATGTGCAGTGTTGTTTTTGTGCCAAACAGACCTTTTGGAATTATGGCCAAAAAGTTCAACCTTGGAATCATCAGGCAATAACACATTTTCCCACATGCTTTTGGGGGACTTGATGTCTTTTTTTGCAAACTTCAGCCGGGCTTGGATGTTTTTCTTTGTAAGATTGTTGTCACATGTAGCACACAGCCAGTACTTGCCAGAAATTCCTGCAGTTCCTTTAATGTTGCTGTAGGCCTCTTGGAAGCCTCCCTGACCAGTTTTCTTCTCGTCTTTTCATCAATTTTGGAGGGACGTCCAGTTCTTGGCAATGTCTCTGTTGTGCCATATTTTCTTCACTTGATGATGACTGTCTTCACTGTGTTCCATGGTATATCTAATGCTTTGGAAATTCTTTTGTACCCTTCTCCTGACTGATATCTTTCAACAATGAGATACCTCTGATGCTTTGGAAGCTCTCTGCGGACCATGGCTTTTGCTCTGAGATGCAACTAAGAAAATGTCAGGAAAATCCTACTAGAACAGCTGAACTTTATTTGTGATTAATCAGAGTCACTTTAAATGATGGCAGATGTGTAATGACTTCTATTTAACATGAGTTTGAATGTGATTGGTTAATTCTGAACACTGCCACATCCCCAGTTATAAGGGGGTGTGCACACTTATGCAACTAGGTTATTGTAAGGTTTTTATTTTTCAGTTTTCCCCCTCGAAGATTTCAGTTTGTTTTTCAATTGAATTGTTCACATTATAGGTCACATCAAAAGTGGAAAACTTTCTGACATGATTTATCTTTGTCTCATTCTTTTACATCACAAAAACCTGGCATTTTAATAGGGGTGTGTAGACTTTTTTATATCCACTGTATGTGACGGTGCGGGCGCAATGTTTGTGTAAAAATGAGGCAGTGAAAACACGAGCAAAAACGGTTCAAAACTTTCTCTAGAAAAAAACACCTCACTTTCGGACAAGAGACAATAATCCGTTCTGCGCTGTGACTACAGAACCAATATATACTGAACTAATGACTGAGTGGAAACAGGTGCGTCCTTCAGGTGCACTGCTGCCATCACACTTGGGCCGGTGGTTAGAAACACTGGTGGTTAGTACATCGGCGAGGTGGAGCGCCAGTTAGGAACAGGAGCTGCATTGCCACGCGGAGCAGACGTCACAATGTATAGTATTTTTCTAACTGTACCGATGAGGATGGGGAGGGCAGAATGATCTATTATCACTGATCGGTGTCAAATGGACTGTTCCCTTTTGTTACAATCCCCTAGTAACAAGTTCAATAAGGTTTACTGCAAATATAATTACTATACAGATTTTTTTCTGCTCTTAAGGTTCTTCCTATGTTATGTTTTTTTATTAAATTATGTTTATGTTGTCTTTATATAATTTTTAAATAATGCTTAAACTTGCTGCTGCATATTTTGGCCAGGACGCTCTTTCAAAAGTGATTTTAATCCCAATGAGCCTTTCCAGGTTTAATAAATGTTAAATTTAAAAAAATATCTATGTGTTGGAAACTATTATTGAGGAAACCTATTTGAACACTTTGTAGATCTTTTCCTGAACAAAAAAACAGTGTTACCTGTAGGACAGGGTCTCTGTAACAGGTCTCCAGGTATATTTTAGGAACATCCTTTACTGAATGTGTAAATGTAACAATAATGAGTTTGAATGTAACATTTGAAGATAATGCGTAGTAATTAGTTGTGCAGATTGGTTGCTATGACATGACAAATCAATCAACTAATAAAACACTGTTGTTTCAAGACTCACGTTTCCAAGACACATTGGCTACTCTACCTATACAATATATGTTTAAACAATATTAAGGCAAGCAACAGCATTGTAAGCTGTTTTTCTACACATTAATTTGGCCAGTGTTATGTCTATCTACTGTGCCTCTTAAAATTTTATACAACTCTTAGTGGCCGTACTGCATAGCTAAGTTTACAATATGATGTAGGCTTGTTGTTCTGTCACACAGCTAACTTGCTAAATTATAACATGCTGTCATTTATATGAATCAACTTTCTAGCCAGCTTCATCTTATCCTGTGAGATATCTAACATAGGTGCCTGAGATGATTGTTCAGTGGATACAATCGACACGTCTTATTTCTGGTATTTGATAAAGCAACTTTAAACAGTAACAAATAAACTACTAGCAATTTGTATCAGAAAGCATGATTATGGTGCATATTTTTTTTACTTGCTGAAACCCAAATTGAGTTCCATACATGATAGCCTATCTACCTTTTAATGTAGCAAGCCAACGATGTAAATAAACTGGAACTTTTGTTGATGCTGCCCTGCTTGGTTGACCAATGTAGATGTATAATATCCTCTCTACACAGAACTATGTTTCTAAACCTCGCAACTGCAAAAATAAGAAATTGAGAGCAAAAACAAGGGTAATGTAACCAATGATAGAAAAAAACTGCTGCCATAGACAATATTTTTAACGCAATCGAGTTATCAAGAACAATAATTCCCTCTCAAAGAATTGTTTGCATTCATTTTCAATCAATTTGTTTTTGCATTTCAAAATATTTTACTTGCAATATATATATTTTTTTATCAAAATACTTTTTGATTGATGTTTTGCTTTCAATATCAATTAGTTTGTTTGCAATGCAAATACCTTTGTTTCTTCTTATTGAAACAAAAAAGCAAGAGCAGATTATCGTAAAGTGCATGTGAGCTTTTTCAGTACTGAAATGGAAGACTGCTCTTGGTACATAGGACTGACAGGATATTAACATTTCCCCTCCTTTTCCAAATGTACAGTGGAAGCAACCTTGCATTAACTGCTACAATGTGTTACATTGTCTAAACCCCATTTTTTATTGAGTGGGGGGAGCATGGCATGAAGCTTGACGTGACCAGAGAGCAGCAGAAAAGAGCAGCAATCTCTTGTTAGGACCGCAACGCTGCATTTCCTCAACCAAGGATGTGACCGGACTGCAAAAATGCCCATATCGCCTGATCACACTTCGTCCCAAAATGACTGCTCTCTCTCAGACGAGCGACTGATAAATTGCAGCAACTCTACTGCATCAGCCTTTCTTAACACCTCGTCCATGACCGAGCGTTACGAGCATGGAGTGCAATTATTTGCTGTAAGTGTAATTTCCGTTCGGAGGGTTTCCTGGTTCCATGACATAGCAAATTCAAAGCAAGAGCTCCTGGAGACACCGATGCTGAAATCTTGGCCGTGTGTTCTCCACAGAAATTTCTCACTATGACAGTTTCAAGACGTGTAAAATGCTAATCCCTTTGAATACATGGTCATGCTTATGTTGTCTCTACTAAAGGTATAATTCATTGCCATGACATATTCAAAACATAGCCTAACATACAGTAACCAAACCTAAGATATCATACACCATACTATACCATCATCGGAGATTGGAGAAAATAGAGAGATGCCTTGAGCACTAACTCCCTTTGGAGTGAAAAACGACACGTTTTGCATCCTGCTGTTAGTGTTTACCAGCGCCAACCATTCCCGCTGTATTCCCACTACTGGCATTGCTACACCCCAAGGACAAGGCCTCTACGCTTAGGATGACTGGCCTCTAGAGGGCCTCTCCTTACTCTGGCTGGAGATCAGAAGCCTTGCAAAGTCTCTCTAATTGAGGCAGTGACATGTACTGATGTTAATGCAAAGCTTGGATATTTACCACAGGCTTTCACTCAGTATGGTGCGTGTTGATATTGGTAATATTTCGAATCAACACTTTCTCCTCTGATATCATCTATGTGAAAGACTGAAGGAATAAAATTTTTATTTTTTTCGTGCCACTGCTTTTCTCATTAAACACCAGCATACGCTGCTGCTATGCCGCTTCATCTTTACAGTCCAAAAACAACAACCAGCGATATCCGAAGTCCAAACCGATGGACAGTTAACAGTGATGTTGGTGATCCAAGACGTCAAGGGAGGTAAATAAGATGTTTGAGGTAAACAAGGCATTCATCCACTTCCTGTCTCCAGACAGTAAACATGTTGTTTGTTACACACATAGTGATCCCGTATGGTTTATGGGTAAAACAAATGTAGATTTCTTCAAATCTAATGAGATATGTTGGCCTTTCTCCTATACTGTGAGCACAATATCTTTTCACACATGTGCTGCCAATCCACATATTTACACAGTTTAGGACAGGAATGGCTTTTGTACTCGTATTGTACAGCGTTTTAAGAGGACACTGTAGTACAATGCCAGTGTTGGCATCGCAAGCATTGTGTGTTTGTGGCCAGACTGATTTAGTTAGCGGGCTCTCCAGATTGCTAATTGATTACTGACATTGAAAAGCACCATGAAATTAGATGCCTGATATCCCTTCTGACATGACTTTCAGTTTCACTGGGCTTGAATCAACGAGTTCTTCTGGCTCACACTGCTTTGCCGGGTTTTGGCAGGTCACAGGTTTTGTAAATCTGGCATGCCAAAATTAGCTACATCTCACATGCTAATAATCTCAGTGACAAACACGTTATGAATTTGATAAGCTATTGAAAATTGTGCTAACATTGATGTGTTTAGTGAGAAAAGGATTACTGTGGATATAGTTGCTACACAAGAGTCAGCTAGTGGTGCCATTGTTCCGTTTATGCTGAGGACAGCGCCCTATGTGACTGCCTAACATCTGTACCCGGCGCCCTATGTGACTGCCTAACATCTGTACCCGGCGCCCTATGTGACTGCCTAACATTTGTACCCGGCGCCCTATGTGACTGCCTAACATTTGTACCCGGCGCCCTATGTGACTGCCTAACATTTGTACCCGGCGCCCTATGTGACTGCCTAACATTTGTACCCGGCGCCCTATGTGACTGCCTAACATCTGTACCCGGGGCTCCTTTGTGACACAATCTTGTGTCTGCCTGCTGACCGAAAGCATAGGCTAAGTCGCAAATTCAACACAGACCATTAACCCCATCACAGGTAGAGCACGACTGGTGTAATTGCAATCAGACGTCCGTGTTTTGAATGCACTTCATTGCAATGCAGTCTTCATTGGTGGGCTGTCACCTACTAAAGTTTTTCATGGAAATGTTTTTGTCGCTGTACAAACATGGCTGCTCCTTTTGACCTTTTATGAGCAAATTTGATCATTGGTGCGTTGTACCCACTGCATGAACGGCCATGCCCAAAGCCAGAAAGTCTTACATTTAGCAAAGGCATTGGATACTGGGTGGTTCAGAAATGAATACATGTTGAAAAAAATGTGGACAGGAAATCCATCCCTGACCATTTTGAAAAATCAAACATTAAAGTTCATTGTTGTTTGTTTTTTTTCTTCTCCCACAAAAGCAGCCATTTTGTAGAAGGCTTATCAGACATCTGTTCTATGAGTAAAGAGGTGATGACTAATTTGAGGAAATTCTGGTTAAGATGTATTAGTCGTCTGTACATAAATGTGTTCTACGATTGTGAATAAACCTAGCTTTTTTATTGAGTTTTATTCTAGTGTTTTGTTTATACTGTATTTGCAGTGCTAGGGCAGTCAGATTGTGTGATCTACAGCCCTCATAGGACAATCATTATGAAAACTGGATAGTTCTAGACCTACAGCTATACACTTATATTGATTTAACAAAGCACAGAAATACCGTTATGTCAGAATCTATTTTTAAAACAGTGGCAGCCTGAAATGTGATTCCATTTATTTTTCTCTATTTAATTGATGAATATTGTTGTTTTAAAAGCAGATCGGTTGCGGCCGGTCCCTAATTATCCCTTGTTCCACTGTCTACAGCCCAGATCTCATGTCTCATCAAATTAACAATTGAAAAATGAATTATGAAATAAAAGTGCATATTGAGCCAGGGAGAAATCATTGCTGCTTGTGTTCTGCAGTAAGTGAAGAAATGACACGGCGCAGAAATCCAATATAATTAGTTTAATAGCGCACAGCAGGCATAGAGAGTGTCAACATCAGAATGTGCGCGATGGGAATGTATAGCGCAATGCAGTAAGGCAATTTGCCCCTCTCTACTCATACACCACGCTAAAGAATACATGTTCTGCTTTGAATTATGAAAGCAGATTTTGTTTTGTGCGTCTCTGCGTGTGCATGTGCAAAACAATACAAGTTATTGAGAAGATGATGGACGAGACGATAACGTCAGACAGGGTGGTTCATTCATGGCTTGAGCAGTTAGCCCCAGGAGGGAGAGCTGAATGCAGGCAGTTCGGAGATGAAATGGAGCAAGGCGGCATCCAGATGGTTCAAGAGATGGCTCTGTTCCCACAGACGGATCGTGCCTGGCCCACCGGACAGCCATTCATCCACGTCCACTCTCTAGACTCCTCTTCATACATCAGGGCTTTACGACGGCGACATTTGAGGGGCACCTCCATCTCTCATTGCTCTCCTCACCTGACACCCAAGGTGAACGGCCCTGTGTCACCCGACGGAGGTACATTCGAAAAGGCCCCTCCGCCTGCATCCATGTCCATGCCCATATTTCCTTAACCTTGTCATTTTCCTCGCGCCATCAATCCCCAATAAGGTCAGCCGAGCCAAGCAAGCGGCGAGCAGTAAGAGGGGCCCGGGGTTAATTGGAAGACTGTGCGTGCCGGCATTACATATCCAATCCCCCTCCCTCAAAGAAATGATTACACGTGGAGTTGCCGTCTTTTCCCGAAGCCTACCGCTATCCGCCATTTTAAACCCATTGGTGCGTTTAATGCAATCTCGCCCTCTTGCGTAGCGTGGGAAACACTCTCCTTCACTCTCCTTTCTCCTTGAAGCCTTCCGAAACAATTTCACAATTGTGTCTGCTTCTTTGTAACACTTTTTTCCGTTTCCCTTTCTACTGTTCTTCCAGGCTTGAAATTAGCACACTTTAGCAGTTCTGAGGTGGGACACGGCGATGGAGCAATCCCCCGGACCATGCTTATTACACACTCAGCTCTACCCTAACTGTATACATCGTAAATGTGTTTCAAATGTATTTCCCTTTAAAAAATTAAATTTACCCTATCCTAAACCGAAAACCTAACCTTAACAGTAAATCCAAGTCAAATGCTAAACCTGACCCAGAGTTTAACCTTTACACTAAGTCTAACACCAATGTAAAAAAAATACATCTTTTTTCAAAAAGAGGACAGAGGAAATGTCCCCAATTTATCCCATTTTCCTGGTCTCCACAATTTGGGGATATTTCTTTCCCAATTTACACAGAGAAACCTGGTTAAACACACTGAAGACAAAAACCAAGAAGATAAAGAAATGTAAACATTGACAGTTTACATGGCCCGGCAGTATTTGTGTGAAACAACTTTAGCCTGACATTGTTAGCGGTGGAAGCAGGGTGCCTTTCTTTGGATTTTCCGCTGTATTTTCCGCTGCCATGCTCAATAAAGGCAAATAAAATGCACTGATAAAGGCTTGACTGAATGCAACTCCTTGGCAGTAGAGTGGGCCGTGAGGGGGGATAGTTTGCCGGCTAATCCACGGCCTCTAAACCTAGTGTTTAGTGACAGCGACAACCTCAATGTGGGTGCGCCGCTCACCTTGCTTTTGTTTGTGCAGATGCCCGGCGCATTTGTCAGTCACAGCCGAGGTGTAGCCTTTTGTGGACCGTGGAAAGAGGGAGAATTTGGAACGTGAGGTAGTGTATGTGTGTGTGTGTCCCTCTGTGCCATGGATGTTTATGCGCATGTGCATGCGTACAACTGTGCAGGCCATCTGTAACTTTGAACGTGCACGCGTGTCCTTTCCATCACACCCCCCCCCCCCCCCCCCCCCCCCCCC
>JACXGI010000209.1:121056-133337 GCA_016801175.1 Esox masquinongy | reverse complement strand
TAGCGCCACGTGGAACGCCAAAAGGAAAGTGTACGACAGTACAGAAGAATTGCTTCGCCCTCGTCTACATTCCAAAGAGATACCTATAGGGCTACGCTTGGGCGAACTCCGGGAAGACACCAGATGCGCTGCCTTCGGATGTCACGTAGGGTGCCTTTGCCAGTAGGCCTGGCCCCGGTCTTGGGTGACCACTGCTTTCATTCACCGGCATTTGAGATGCCACTGTGTGAATGGAAAGGTGTCGGGGCACAAGGGCACCCTTCTTCATCTGGCCTGACATTCAGGAGGTTAGGTATTGCATCAGGGTCTCAAATTGAATTACCTTTCCTTGCCATCTCTCTCGTTTGTTTGTTTCTTTTTCTCTTTCCTTTTCTTTCTCTCCTGAGTTTTGTCTGACAACTTGTCTCTCAGCTTCTCCTTCTTTCTCCTTCTCCTGCCCTAAACAGCCCCGGTCAGTCGACCAGAAACGTCAAAAATGTTCTCCCTGCGTGGGCCATGGCTACTTAAGGCCTGACATCTGTTAAACAGGCAATGATTATGAAACATTTGCTACCTTTGCAAGCTGCTACAGCAAGCTCCGCCACAGTTGCCACACACACACACACGCAGACACACGCACGGTTGTTGTTAAAACACTCATTGCACGAACAAAGCATCTGTTCCCGCAGTCCTGTTTTTCCAGCTATATTCACCATGGAGACAGTTACCGAGGGCGAATACTGAAACCATCCCAGATCAAGATGAACCATAGAGGTCATATTTGTTGTCAAAATGCACCATAAAGGTCACATTTGTAGAGGTGGAAGACAAGTGTATTGTTGTGTATTGAGTTGGCTTTTAAATGATAAGTGTGGTGGCGATAGTGCAGACAGGTTGTACCCAGAATACCAATGCGGACCTCGGGAGTCTTTCCCGCTGGTTCGCTTTGTAATATAAGTCAATGCATGGAAGGTTGAAGAAGGTCGAGCATTTCCTCAGGGCTTTTGCATCCAAAGAGCTCCGTTTTCAATCAGCCGAAGGATGCCTGTGTTGTAAATGAACGCCGCAGGGGGCCGGGTTTACTGGATCCGCGTTGGGGAAATGGGCAGGATGACTGTCTTTTGCACCGTTTACGTATACGTTATCGTGTATCGCTAACCCTTACTTCAGAGGGGAACGTCATAATCATATTCAAATGGCTTACCATTCACGCGACCACAACTGATATAATGGTTATAATGACAGGATCATGGTTGTGTACTACTGTACCGCAGTTCAAAGCCTCCCCGCAATCATCTCCCACACTGGTATTCCAATTACATACTTACACGTCCCGTCACTGTGTACTCGCAAAACCAGCAGCACTTTAAGCAACATTCCATTATCCGTCCAAGCTGAAGTAGCCAAGTCGCCCAGTTGTCAATCTTGACAATGCAATTTCACACATCTGGCATTCAGCACCAGCCACACACTGATATTCCCCATGCTCCTCAGCTCCTCTCAATGACCGGATTGGCATCCCCGGTCCCCCGCTCGACACAACACAACACACGTCACGCTCTCCGCCAAAATAGGATTCCGTGACACTCCGAGCCTTCCAACAATACCTCATCAATCCAGAGCTCTCTGCGTCGCCGTTCTCAATTCCCCTTCGGTGAGAAAGCAGCCTCTATTAGCCAAGCCAAAGGGGGCTTTCGACATAAATGATAACAAAGGCATAGTCGTCCCTTGGTGGAGATTCAGACAAGTTCCAAGCTCCTTGCCGCGTGGCACACACGGAACCTAACCCCTCCATGTCAACTTTAAATAGATGGCAGTGGGAAGTGTGTTATAGTACCTGAAAGGGGGCCCAGTTCCGCTTAAGTCATTTGTCTCTTTGACAGTACTGCCGTTGGTTGTCCTTACTTAGGATATTCTCAGTTTTTCTTGCATTCATTTTGAAAATAAGTTACTGTGGCTCAGGACTGGGGGACACCATGTTTCTAAGGGTTGTGAAGATGATCAGGATGTTAAAACCCAACGGGGGAAACTCCTTAGCAATCAATCAAAGCATTCTGCTTCAGATCCTATTCACTGGTGAGTAGTGCATTTAGTGAACACGGTGCTATTCTGGTAATATTCTGCCTCCAAATGAAAAACACTGACAAGGAGATATGCATGCAGAACTGATTGAAAGTGGAGACAAGCAGAATATTTTTTTGAAAACATGAATCAGTTATGGTGAAGCAATAGTACAGTTTTTTTTTTCCCCATAAATACAAATGTACTGATTTTATATGGCAATTTTCATCACTGTACCCCCCCCCCCCAAATAAATTTGACTACAGGATGGTTCTTGGAGTGGTAGGTCTCTTGACTTTGATGATGATCATCTGACAGGGTGTGACAGGGTGATGTTCAGAAAGGCGATAGTATCTGAGCGAGTGACTTTGGAACAGGAGGGAGAAGCCTCAGTCAGATTAGAGCCTGGAGCTCTTCGTCGGTAACCTTCTCGTCGTATCCTGATAGTATAGCGCTCACCCAGTTAGTGCTTTACGCGTTAAAGAAAACCACCCACCATGAATGGGCCAGCCAGCCTACAAGTAAAACTACAGACCGCTGCATCCCCGCGCATCAAACGTGACTGATTAACAGATAATCTGGCCCAATGGCCCAGGTGGGTGCTTCCCAAAAGCTAATAAAATCGGACAGAATAAAATCCGAAAGAAATGATAAAATGAAGTAAAAATACAATCCTTCCTTAAGGCACTACGGATAATGAATACAACAATATGTACTGTATGTCTCTATCCTCTGATGAACACTTTTGGACAGTAGTTTGAATTCCTTTTTGCAGACCTCTGTGTGCAATCCTCGGATTAACACAAAAACAACAGCGGGTCCACTTCTTCTTACAATGCTAATAAATAAGTCATGACCGTCATAAAGCTTATGCTTATGAATAATTTGACATGTTTTGAACGTGACAGCTGCGGCGTCAGCTCGTACCAATGTGATTGTCTTATTTCCCTGACACCCTGGTGAGCTACGTGAACACCCCCTCACACACACCCCCAGTGACTTACGAGAAAACTTTAAAGCACTCACTTCCTGAGTTGATAGCCTGTTGAGTTCAGTCCCCAAATTAACTGGCATGGATGTCACCAAAAGAGAATACTTAAAGGTTTGTATAAAGCTTTTTTTCAGGACCTCAGAGCATTTTACATTCAGGAAAAGTACAGCTCAGGAAAAAATTAAGAGACCACTGCACTTTTTTCTTTCCTTTCCAAAAAAGTTGAAAAGGAAAGTTTTGAGTGAGGAACAGAAGCGTTCAATTTGCAGTGGTCTCTTGATTTTAACCCTTCTGTTCCTCCCTCAAAACCTTCCTTTTCAACTTTTTCAGAAAGGAAAGAAAAAGGTTTTTTCCAGAGCTGTATACTTCTCTGTGTTGATAGCAGATATTATGGCAGTGATGTCACAGCATCTATTTTCTAACTTGGAAGCTCATCATACCTAGGCCATATATCAGGCCTCAAGGCTCGTTCCCAAACCATGCTAGGGGCAATGGAAGTGTGATGTGAAGTAAAGAAAGATCAGCAAGAGACATGGTTGCTTTCTCCCACTGAGCTCCACTACTCTGGAATGATATGCCGATTGAGGTGAAAGATGTAGACTCAGTCTCAACCCATTGGATTGATTGATTTGTTGAACTTGTACGATTTGTATAGGTTGGATCAAATTGTGAAAGCGACATATCAGTTGAACTTTGGGTGCAAACTGAAAGATATCCCCTTTCCCTTAAACTCTAATAGCTAGCTGAACACCCATCATGCCAGCTGACTATCTTCAACATGAGGAATATACAGTGCTGTGAAAATGTATTTGCCCCTTCCCAGATTTTCTCTGTTATTGCATATATGTCATGTTGGTGTCAGATCTTCATACAAAATGTAATATTAGACTAAGAGAACCTGAGCAAACACAACATTTTGTGTTAAAATGATAATTGTATTTATTTAAGGAAAACGGTTATCCAAAACCAACTGGCCCTGTGTGAAAAAGTGATCACCCCTTAATAACATAACTGCTTGCGCCACCTTTAGCACCAACAACCGCAACCAACCACTTCCTATAATTGTAGATCAGTCATTCACTTTGCTGTGGAGGAATCTTTGATCACTCTTCTTTCTGGAATTTCTATGATTCAGCAACATCAGAAGGCTTTCGAATACGAACTGCTCGATTAAGGTCCTGCCACTCCATCTTGATGTAATCCGGACTTTATCTAGACCACTTCAAACCTTCATTTTGTTTCTTTTGAGCCATTCTGAGGTGGAATTTGTGTTTATGATCATTGTCCCAGTGCATAACCCAATTATGCTTCAGCTTCAGATAATGGACTAATGACCGGACATTCTTCTTTCAGAGCAAAATTAATGGTTCCTTCAATGATGGCAAGTCATCCAGGCCCTTATACAGCAAGGCTTCCCCACACCATCACACTACCACCACCAAGTTTGACTGTTGGCTTGATGTTTTTATTGTGAAATGCTGTGTCTGCTTATGCCAGGCATTACATTAGATACATTTTTCACTTGTCTACAGAACATTATCCCAACTTAGGGGTCATCAATGTGCTTTTTTGCAATTGTAAGAAGAGTTCTAATGTTTATCTAGCAGTGGTTTGTGCCCTGCAATTCCCTGATGAATTCCATTTTTGCCCTGACTCTTTCTTATTGTCGAATTATGAATGCTGACCTTCGCTGTTTTTGTGACTTCCTGGTTGAGTCGTCCATGCTCCCTTGGAGGAATTATGGAAGTCCGACCAGTCCTGGGAAGATTCCCCACTGTTCCAAGCTTTCTCCATTTATAGATAATGGCACTCACTGTGGTTTGCTGGAGTCCCAGAGCCATAGAAATGTCTTTGTAACCATTTCCAGACAGGTATATCTCAACTTTTTGTTCCATCTCTTCCGGAATTTCTTTTGATCACGGCATTGTGTGCTCCTCGTTGAAACCTTGTAGCCTACCTCACATTGATAGTGAAGTTCTGTATTACTCATTTTTAGATTCAACAGGGCTGGCAGTAATCAAGCCAGGATGTGTCTGTTCTAATTGAATCCAATGATCAAATTAATTTGGTTAATGGGTTGTTTCAGTAACTAAGGGGTGCGATCACTTTTTCACACAGGGCCAGGTTGTGTTGGATACCCTATTCCTTCAAAAAAAGAAAATGATAATTTAAACACTGACTTTTGTGTTTACTCGGGTTCTCTGTCTTATGTTACATTTTGAATGAATATTTGAAACCATTCAGTGTGATAAATATGCAATAATAAAGGAAATCAGGAGGGGGGCAAATATTTGTTCATGGCACTGTATACCTGACTTTTTTGGGTTTGTTTGGTATGGTTATTTGTTTTGGTATAAGATCATTTGTGATGTTTTGGTAGAAACATCACAATTTAGTTGTCAAACCACCAAAGTTACTTTGTTGAAAGTTGCTGAAAGTATACCTCAATTGAAAATATCCTTTTAGTTCTTGGCCAAAGACAACTTAAATTCTTCCTCGGAGGATGAAGCTTTGGTTCCTGCAGTTTTAGCTGCTCCTTCTAAGTGGCAGCAAACTGTGTACAAGGGTTGACAACATGAATAGGAGGAAATTGCTTTGTATTACTGAGTTTGGTACAGTAGCTTGGTTCAATATGAGGTAGTTTTGTTTAAAATATAGGATAACATTTTTGAATTCATGTGAAATATAATCAGTTTGCCAAACAATATATTTCCTGGACAAATGTGACCCTTCCAAACACATACTTCTTTTTCATTTACATTTTTATAGGCATGTAGAGTCATTGTAATTTTTCATTTTTTATTGGTCAGAGTACAAACAATGTCACGACTGGGACAAAGTATGAAGGGAGCCATGGTCTCCTGCGGGTTCTCTACACACATCTTTACATTTTACATGCATCCTACATTTTCTTTCTCGTATGGATTGACGTAATTGGTTTCCATGTGTCGTGTATTCTAGACTAGTCCCGATCCTTGCAATTCCGTCAGAGATCACTACAAATAGCATATGACCAAATAGACCGTCTGCTTTGTGGTGCTAACAGTATGCTGGAACAAGGTAGCAGGCCTTGAAATTGAAAATCTGCCTAGTAGATGGTGTGTCAGGGAAATGACACAGCTGGGCCCTAATGTAGTCAAGGACCTCGGATCCGGTATAGAGGGGAATGGTTGTTGAATACCAGATTACACCATTAAGCCTTCTGGTGAGGAAGTTGCGGAAAGGGCCCACTATGAACTTATAATTTAATTATAATGTCCCTGGTGTTCATTCCCATACTTGTTGTGTTATATTGTCTTTGTGTGCAGTACTTTATGGTAGTTTATTGGGATGTGGATTTGGAAATGTGGGGACGGAATGGATTAGGAGTAGATTGTGTTGTAGTTTGTGGTGCTAACTGCATTTAATAGTAAGTGATGGCTTGGTTTTATGTTGTTTCTGGTCATTTGAATGTAGTATTTTGTGATAGTTTGAGTTATGTTGTGGTATTGTGGTAATGTTTGTTAGTGTATTGGGAAAGTTATACTTTAATGCACAAAACAAGTACAAGGTGCAGAAGAGGAACCACTGAATACCAAATCAGTTAAGAGCCTCTGAGAAATGGCAGAGGGAAGCACAAATTGCACAGAGGATAGAGGTCTAACAGAAAGACAAAGGATAGAGAAGATGGATACAAGAACAACATAGAAGAACTACAATGCAAACTTGGGTTTCGCAATGATACTTACTGGTATGTTTCAGTTCTGTGGTAGCATGTAATGTTGTCTATTGCAATTGGGTTTCAATGTGTGGTAATTTGTGCTGTTTTCTTGAGGGTTAAGGTTTAAGATGTGTGGTCATTGGTATTCTTTTGTCTTCATTAAGGATTCTAAAAATAGCACAGGAAAACAATCCAGGCACAAAAGAGGGATGGAAACAGCATAATGAAACCTGAAGAGACTGAAGGAGGCCTACAGTACAGTATCAGAAGAAACACAACTCACTATCCTAAATTGCACCCTCTTCCGTATTTAGAACACTACATTGACCCCAGACCCAGATGTATTACACAGGAAATGGGGTTCCCTTTGGGACACAACCCATGCTTCTTCGGCAAATGAGCTTTAAACAACAGGCACAGGTCATAGCACGAAACACGATAAACATAGGAAAGAACAGACAGGAAGACGGGCCATGTGATGGCACAGATGCTTTACATTTATCCTGGTCTTGTCAAACAGGGTAGGAGTTAGCCACCCGTCAAAGCCCAGGAGGACCTAAGTGAAAGCATGCTGACAGGCTGCTAGGCCCAAGGCACAGAGGAGAACCCAGCTAAAGCCCAAACGGCCACTACGGAGAAAGAGAGAGTGGGTAGGAAGAGGGGAAAGGGACAGAGAGACACAATACAAAGAGTGAGGGAGAAGGGTATAGGAGAAGGGCCGGGAGATGAGGAGAGGTTGATAAATAGACAGATAAGGAGAGAGGGATATATACACACTGATCAGCCATAACATTATGACCACCTGCCAAATATTGTGTAGGTCCCTCTTTTGAGGCCAAAACAGCCCTGACCCGTCGAGGCATGGACTCAACTAGACCTCTGAAGGTGTGCTGTGGTATCTGGCACCAAGACGTTACCAGCAGATCCTTTAAGTCCTGTAAGTTGCGAGGTGGGGCCTCCATGGATTGGACTTGTTTGTCCAGCACATCCCACAAATGCTTGATTGGATTGAGATCTGGGGAATTTGGAGGCCAAGTCAACACCTTGAACTCGTTGTTGTGTTCCTCAAACCATTCCTGAACCATTTTTGCTTTATGGCAGGGCACATTATCCTGCTGAAAGAGGCCAATGCTATCAGGGAATACCGTTGCCATGAAAGGGTGCACATGGTCTGCAACAATGCTCAGGTAGGTGGTACGTGTCAAAGTAACATCCACATGAATGGCAGGACCCAAGGTTTCCCAGCAGAACATTGCCCAAAGCATCACACTGCCTCCGCCGGCTTGCCTTCTTCCCATAGTGCATCTTGTGTTCTCCAGGTAAGTGACGCACACGCACCCGGCCATCCACGTGATGGAAAAGAAAACGTGATTCGTCAGACCAGGCTCACATGCCCATTGTAGGTGCTTTCGGCAGTAGACTGTGTCAGCATGGGCACCCTGACTGGTCTGCGGCTACGCAGCCCCATACGCAACAAACTGCGATGCTTTGTGTGTTCTGACACCTTTCTATCAGTACCAGCATTAACTTTCTCAGCAATTTGAGCTACAATAGCTCGTCTGTGTGATCGGAACACACAGGCTAGCCTTCGCTCTCCACGTGCATCAATGAGCCTTGGCCACCCATGACCCTGTCGCTGGTTCACGGCGTTTCCTTCCTTGGACCACTTTTGATAGGTACTGACCACTGCAGACCAGGAACACCCCACAAGGGCAGCAGTTTTGGAGATGCTCTGACCCAGTCGTCTAGCCATCACAATTTGGCCCTTGTCAAAGTCGCTCAGATCCTTAAGCTTGCCCATTTTTCCTGCTTCTAACACATTAACTTTGAGGACAGAATGTTCACTTGCTGCCTAATATATCCCACCCACTTACAGGTGCCATGATAACGAGATTATCAGTGTTATTCACTTCACCTGTCAGTGGTCATAATGTTATGGCTGATCGGTGTATATTGAGAGAAGCAGATGAGACTGACAAGAAAGATCTTGCATCTAAATCGCAATTTTAAATAGCAACCCACACACTGTAATGTCGCCGTCTTCAGCCATGACTTGGGGAATTCCATTCATTCTCTACTCAGAGTCTGCTCCGCGTCTTGTCTGTGAACACCAATAAAACCTCAGAGTAAACGAGCAAACAATCCAATCAAATCCTCCCTCCAGCTTCTGACAGCCAGTCCCTTGCAAATTCCCGAACACATGGACTTAAATGTGGCCTGTCCTGCATGCAGAGGTTATGTGGATGCCTTTTCCATACTGCTTGTTGTAATTGTTTCATGTCGGGAGCAAGGCAACCAATGGAGCTACAAGCAAGCGACTCGTTGTGCCAGAATTTTACCTTCAGTTCGGGGAACGAAGTCGTTAGCACTGCGACATACGTGTGCATTACCAAAATCAATAGTGGCACAGTCCTAAGGGGGATAAATGAGTGTCCTGAAGAGCAGTACCGTGTGTTTGTGTGTGTGTCCATGTGAGAGAGACAGAGTCTTAGCGGGAAGTGTGTGTGGTGTGTGTGAACTGCCGTAGTCCACACCTCTGAAAGCCCCGGAGTCACCACGGTTCACATAGGGAGAGCTTAATGGTGCGCCGCTGCAGAGGAAGAATAAATTAAACTAAAGCCCTAATTAATTAACATTTCTTAGCGAGCCAAATGGATTAATTACTCTAATATTCATAATTTTTGCACAAAACATTATTCTACACCGAATTAGATTCTCAACATTAATAACCCGCGGCTGTGCAGAGAATCTTACGGGACGTGTATCTGTTGAAAGGAGGGCGAGGAGGGTGGGGGGCACAAAGTCTTAGAAAACCTGCCAAGTGTCACAGAGTCCTAATGACAAACGTCCCTGGGTGACTGATCCCATGATGGAATACCTGCGGAGTGCTGCAGCAGAGCCATCGGAATAACCGCTGTAGCCGTGACAAACGACTGAGCCGGGGGGGGGGGGCAGACAGAGATAGACAAGGCAGAGAGGGAGAAACAGAAAACACAGAAAAAGAAGAGAAAAAAGAAAGGAACTGAGAGAACAAGAGAAAGAGAGACGCTGAAAGACACATAGAGAACCTCCTCCGGTTCCGTCTTCCCACCCGTGTAAGACAGCCTTGAGTCCTAATGAGTTGGCGGCGGTGATCTGTGAAGGAAAGACGAAAGTTGTCCGTTTAGTAGGAGAAACAGCCAACCTGCTATTTCTTGTCTGTAGCTGTAATTGAGAAAATCAATTAATCTTGACGCTTTGCCGATAAAAGTAATTCCCACATTCTCCCTCGCCGACCCTCATCTGATATGTACACTAGACTTAGTTTCCGAGATGGGGATATTTGGGACGCCTGGTTGCCCGCTCAGTCGGAGACGAACTCCCACGCCGAGCATTAATTGAACGAACTCCACAGGTACACAAACGGCCCTGCGTCGTCTTCATCAATATCAGTCATTCACACCAAAGCGTTTTTCAAAAATAAATATAAATACCGCTCTTTTTCAGTGCTCACAATAGAGTAAAATGAAGGACACGTGCCACACGCGCACACACAAGATCAGTCAGGGTAAATTGATGTGCAGAGCTGGGAAAATAATAATTGGAATGTGCATCAAGTGGAATCGTCCCAGCGTCAGGAGTTAAGGAAATGCTACAATGCGACATGGCTTCATTGGCTTTCTGAGGTGTGTGTGAGGAGGCAGGGGGGTTATTATCAAGTAGATCTACTCATGATAGCCAACCTGACAAAATTTGCAGCCGCTCCGATCCATCTGACATGTCCCCCAAGGGGGCAACATGCAAAGACCCTCGGTGGCTTACCGTACAGATTACTCACAGCCATCTCCTCTTGTCTTGTCTCATCTCTCCTCCCCCTCCTCCCATCTTTTTTCCCTTTCTTTTTCCTCCTCTTTTTTCTCGTGTACCATCTCCATTTTGCCAGCTTAACAACACAGATAAAGAGAGGTTGGAAAATCAACCCACGACAATTAGAGTACAACTGTTTTTTCTCACTCTTTCATTGTCACTATTCTTGGGTGGATCAGACTTTCAGCTCCCAGCTTCTGAAATGCCCTCCCGGAACAACTACATGTACCACAGACTCCAGGCTCCGTTAGAATGGGCCTAAACATATTTCCCTACATGAAGGTTTTCTGTTGATAGATGTTTTTTTCCCCATGTTTTCTTTGTCTATTACACCATTGGTTGTTTCAAGTTTTATTTGTCAAATGCACTGAACAATAATATAATATACATAACACTGTACATAGCAGCAGTTTAAAAAGGGTACTGTAAATTTGCAGCGATATTGGTAGTAGAAATGGCAAGTATGGCAGTAATATACATAAAAAATTTAAACTAGCATCAATTTTGAAAGAGTAGGATGCGGGAGAATGAACAGTATGGTAGAAGCATTGAGTATTATAGATACATATGAATGTAATATGCTTATGAATGGTGCATGCAAAGGAATATTCTAATGCCCATTAAAAGTACCTGAAAGGACATCAGAGCAACTGGAATGTTCGTGTACGATCAGTATGACCATGGATCAGTGTTGCTGATTGCGGAGCCTTATGGCCTGAGGGAAAAAAACTCCAACTCCAATGCTCTGGTAGCATCTACCAGACGGCAGCAGTGTAAACAGACCATAGCCTGGGTGGCTGTGATCTTTGATGATGTTCTGTGCTTTCCTCAGGCATCGTGTTTGTCATGTCAGTTTTACTACCCACAAATAAAATTTAAATATGTTTTTCTTGATTTTATTTGTTTGTTTATGATATATAATGGTTATTTAATGCGTTTTGAGAATCTTTACTGTGAAAAAAAAGTGTAACAATTGTAACAATAATGACTACAATATGAATAATAGATTAGCATTAATTTCTTAATGTCTAGTTAATTTTTATTATTTATTTAGCATTGACATTCAACTTTATTATTATTATTATTGTTATTATCTGTCTTTGAATTGAATGAAATTGAAAGAGAGAGAAAGAAAAAAATAAAATAAGAAACAGAGATGGAGTCAAGACCACAACCCTGGAGACCCAGACCAAGACCACTTCTGTGGTCTCGAGTCCGTAGGATTGAGACTCCATGTCTGGAAAGAAATAGAGGGGGCTAAACAAGCTGTGGAAGTGAGTTTAAAGTGGAAAATAATGTATTGAATTAGACAAACATACATATTTTGCTTGTAGCTATCTAAATCTCATTGAGATATCTACATGTTATACTTTTATGTTGCGTTATATTCAAGCAAAAGGGCTTGAGGAAATATGTATTTAATTTTTGCTAACCGATTACTATTCCAATTTTGCAGCTCTGGAGAGTTGAAGATGTTGCGTCATGTCTTTCTGCTTCATTGTATACTTTTGTATTTACAGCATTGTGACACACCGAACTGCTAGATCTCATGTTAAGGGTGTATAGAACATAAGGATATTTATTCACCTCCATTAAAATGAAATAAGGGTTTGAAATAAATTATTTCCGATTGCATACATACAGTGACTAAAACTCCAATTGCAAGGTTAAATATATAGAAATAGGGGGGGGGGGGGTTGGGGG
>JACXGI010000209.1:61954-115151 GCA_016801175.1 Esox masquinongy | reverse complement strand
ATTGCATGTCGGTAAATTTTAATTACATGTATGGTTTGATAGAATTTAGCTCAAATATCCATATATCTAAATATGTACAACAAAGACATCTTTCCAAGGGTGATTTTATTTATTACATGACTGTCCATGCATTAAACAACATACTATATATACTCAGAGCTCCAAAAAGCGGGTTTGGAGAAGCCGTCAAATGTCAAAAAGAAGATTTTTAAGTCTGACCTGTGCAAAAGATAGCAGAACTACTGCCACATGCAGTAGATAGAATAGGAAGAATGTGTAGTGTAATGAAAGATTTGTTTTGGAAGGTTTGTGAATCTGCCGTCTTGTCAGGCGTCTCAAATCAGTGGGACATCCTAATCTCACACCAACGGGCCTATTTGCTTCCTGAAAGGAACGGACATGCACAGTGGGGGCCAAAGTAGCTCCATCTGCTCAGACGAACCAGATGTGAGGATGGACGAATCAACATAATAGAAATATGATTTTCGTTGGATTAACTGCACTGATGTTTGGTCTTTTAATGTGTGTCCCATAAAGGGATGAACTCTCCAATGGGTTTCAATGCTGTACATGTTATGTATCGTTTGTTACAGGTAAATGTTTACTGGATGAAGAATCCTGCAAGACCAAGTGTCTAGCTTTGTTGGAATATATCGTTCGTATAGTGGTCACCATAGTAAGAACGTAGTTGTTTGAAAATCAAGGGAGAAAGAGAAGCTTTATTAGAAGCACCACAGCAGAGTTGTCTGATGTTACATGTTCAATCGATCTCACTGTAAAGATGGTTGCTAGCGGTTATTTACATTGAAGGTCGTGTCTACCTAGCACAGATAACATTTCCACAAGAACCCAATGCCAAATGGTCAATGTAAACATTCCACATTCCTGAGGTTGGCAGAGTGACCTAAAGAGAGAGAATCTGTTGCTCTTATTATCTAGGCACGTTTAACTTCCAGTGGAACATACCAGTCATATAATACCACACTTTGGATGGTGCTAATTGAATATATGTAAATGTGTGAAGGCCGGTTCCTTTGTTTTCATCGTTTTAGCCAAGGTGAGGTGATCCTATTATAGATGCAATGGGGGAGTTTGGAATCGGTCTGTCTGGGTAGGATAAATAGGGAAGTTTGACTTAGTTCTAGGAACGGAATCTCCTAGCACACCTTCGTGCTATAGTGTCTTAAATACTTATGGTATAATTAGTAGACTTTTAGACTAGTTGGGAGGACGTTGAATCGTGTTGGTATGTAACTATGTTTTATATTGTAACTTTATTACTTGATTGGAATAAATTGTATTGCTTTGGAATATAGATTACTAGGGCATTCCTTGCTCATTTTCATACTTGAGCTCATAGGGCTACTGATAATTACACACACATAAGTAAATCTAAGCGACCAGACTTGGCATCCCTGAGTCCTGGATTTTGAAGCAGTCTGGTTAGGCCCAGGAACACATGCCATTGAGTTGTCATCCCTGAGTCATGGGTTTCGGTACATTCTGTGTAGCCCAAGGAACACAATCCATTTTAATCTACGGTTCATGTTACATGACCTACACCTTATGATAACTGATAAAAGCACACACACATATGTAAGTCGAAGTGACCAGACTGGTTGCTACACGATCCCTTGTATTCTGTTCTTGACTGATGAGGAGCATTGAGGATAACGTAGGCCGTAAAACACATGACCTTTTATATGTTTGGCTTGTGACGAAAGATTAGCTAGCTTTTCTAAGAACTTCCAGCATATTATGGTCATTTATGATTTCGTATGTTTACAAACAATATGAAGTCAGATTATTAGATATTAAATTATCAAGTAGGTCATACCTGTCCACTCAGTAACATTCTCAGGGGCATTTATCCCCTGACTACATTTATCCCCTGACTACAAATGTGATATTACTGCGACCACATAACATTTCCAAATGGCTTGAATACTAAGATATTTGGTCATGTTTCAATCCATATATCTTCAATAAAAACCTTTCATCATCAGGTTCTGCATCCTCAAGCATACAATCTACAGTAAATACAAAATTCAGTCACGCCTTTCAAGGCCAATAATATCTTTAGGAGGCCAGTCTTACCGGAGCTAGAACCCTGAGTTAACCAAACCACAATGGTTCAGGTCCACTCTTCTGCATGTCTTGATAGTGTGGGGCTCCTCATGGTGTTGTACATCGTTTGCTTTCTTCAGGGGTTAAAGGAGAATAAACCTCACAAATGTATGAGGCCATTCCCAGCTCAAATCTGTGCAAATGTCTGCCACAGTCAACCTGCACAGGAATCAGTTAACAACTCTGATTCCTCAGAAGAGCATCCTGTTAATCGTGAACTCAGAAGAGCATCCTGTTAATCGTGAGACAGAGCAGCTGGGGTAAAGGGCTTACAGGAGTGGCCATGGATCTGTGAACCTGTGCTTTCAACCTAATGAACCACTCTGGTCTTCCCTTCGAGAGGAACAAACAACACAATCTGTCCCAAACCCAAGGAACACGGAGGGGTGAATACGAGGACCGGAATGACTCTAGCCAGAGTGTAGATCTGCGCCTGGGTTGTAGAGTCAAAAGGAGGTAGATTTTACCTTCTGACTGAATTGCATGTTCATATTAGTAGGAAACTCACCAGTGTTCAATGGGGAGAAGGAATAACACCCCTCCCTGTCTCCCTGTTTACCAGCTCGTGTCCAATACTGGATCTAGCAATAAAAAACATCAGTTGGAGCTTCAGGTTTTTTATGCCCACAACCCTTCCTAAATCTCTGAACCCCCACAGAATGAACAAATGAGAGGAGGTGAAAGGTGTATGCTGACACGTGCTAGCAAGATTCTGCTACTTCTAGCTATTTGCCCAGGTACGCCAATAATCTGAGCTCGCAATATTTAATTGAGCTCCCTCAACCATCTTCGAAAAAGTGCTGAGTGAAGTAACCTATAACTATAGGGAAAACCATTGAGGCCTTCTTAATTCCCATGTGACCGTAAAGTCAATGACATTTTACCTCATTCCCAACGTGCCCAATACACTTTTGGTTGGAAATCCTTTGCAGACACCCCATCAGATCACTCAGTCCAAATAATTTTCTCTGTTCTCTGACTAGCTCTTCTCAGCAATTCTGAACAGGTGCTATTTCACACACTCCAGTCCATCTAGCACACTAGTAACATAAAACACAATTTAATTGCAGACATCCAATCACTCAGTTTGCCAAAAGGATTGAAAAGTCCAAAGTGTGGTATGGTCAAAAGTTTAAAGGTTCTCATTAAGGTTAATAGTAAAGCTGAAGTCTTCAGTTGTTAAAAAACACAAAGTGTTTCAGTGGATTTTAAAGCACACTGGAGTAACATATTAAGCTCAATGAATAGAATAGATGTGATTGTTTTGAGATTTAGTGAGCCGAGAGACAAGTGAAGTGTTGGTGAAAAGAACTGAGGAGATTGCCGGAGCAGTGTTGGTTTTGGAAGTTGATGAGACAACAAAAGGAAATTCGGACTCAAATCATTAACTTGGTGAAGGAGAGCAGAAGACATCTGAGCGCTTTATTGTTTGGTGTATTCTTTTTTTTCTGGATTTATGGATCCATCTCACCATCTCGCTGATCCCCAGTTGCTTGCACTCCTTGTACTCCAGTAACACACATCTTCCTCCTCCTGTTCCCAGGGGAACTAGCAAGCACTCCAGGGATTGTAGGTAATAGGACTCTGGGGAGTGGACGGGTGGCAAGCGTGGTATTATTTTATGAGGGAGAAAGAGAACAAGAGTATATAATACACAGAGGGAAAACAGAGGGCCAAGTTTGGAAGAAAAGAAAATAGCTTGGCCTGCAAAAAATGTGATTCACTGCAACATGTTTCAATACTTGGTAAGAAATCTTTTATCATGGACACAGGCCCAGTAAATATTATCTTATGTAGGAAATAACTGCCATACAGCTTATGGGAAGGTATACAGTGTCGGTTTTGAATATGTGTGAGGTAAGGAAGACATTTTGTATTGTTTCATTTGGTAGGGAAGCCATTCAATTTTTTCCATCAGCATGTAATTATCAATGTGATGTTTTTTTTGACTTTTGGCCACTGTTGTGTCATACAGTAGAATCACAAAAAGCTATTTTCTTGCTCAATTGTGTAATTTTGTAATGTCATCTAATTTTAGGAATGGCACTACACTGTAGGTAATTTAACATTAGAAGTCTGAGTTTGTAATTAAAATAAAACAGCCATTTTGAAAGCTACACCCTCCTCCTTCCATGGCTTTTCCTAAATAGGCGTATATTACATTGTTCCGTTGTCAGAATTCTAAACTCACAAACTGAAAACTATTTAGAAACTATTTACCTGTTATTTTACCCAATTTTATTACTTAATCCGTCAAAAGCACACACCACTTGGTGTTGGTACCCAGGCGCTAATCATCCCTCACTGAATGAATGACGTCAATGGATGAATGGGTGATACTCCCAGATAAAAGATCAGAGCCTTGGTTGAATTTGAATGAACTTACAAAAGAAACACAAACAATAGCCTTGACAATACTACAAATATATCACAAGTTACTGTTTTTCAGTAGGAGAGAAACAAAATATCAAAGATCTTATCATCTGTTTATGAATATGCATTGATTATTTTAACAAAGATTCAGCTTTTTATGTACAACCCCATTTCCGAAAACATTGGGACGCTGCGTAAAATAAGAAAAAAACAGAATGCAATAATGCGCAAATCATTCATCCCTGTATTTATTTTAAAAAAAGTAGAAAGACAATATATCAAACCACTGTGTTGCATCACCTCTTCTTTTAACAATACTGTGTAAGCGTTTGGGAACTGAGGAGAATTGCTGTAGTTTTGAAAGTGAAATGTTTTCTCAATCTTGCTTGATATAGGATTTCAGCTGCTCAAAAGTTTGGGGTCTCCTTTGTCATAGTTTAATAACTGCAGGCAGGCCAGTTTAGCACCCAGACTCTTTTACTAAGGAGCCATGCTGTTGTAATACGAGCAGAAATGTGGTTTGGCATTGTCTTGCTGAAATAACCAAGGCCTTCCCTGAAAAAGACGTTGTCTGGATGGGAGCATATGTTGCTCCAAAATCTGTATATATTGTTCAGCACTAATGGTGCCTTCACAAATGTGCAAGTCACCCATGCCATGTGCACTAATGCCTCCCCATAACATTATGGATGCTGGCTTTTTAACTGTGCGCTAATCAGGGTCCCTTATTAGTCCAGAGAACGCAGCGTCCATGATTCCGCAAAATAATTTCAAATTTTGATTCGTCAGACCACAGGAAAGTTTTTCACTTAACCTCAGTCCATCTTAAATGAGCTTAGGCCCAGAGAAGGCGGCAGTGGTTTTGGATCTTGTTTATATATGGTTTATTCTATGTATGGTAAAGTTTTAACTAGCATTTGTGGATGCAGCGAAAAAACTGTGTTCACAGCAGTGATTCCATTGTGTTCATTTTACCGTGGCGCCCCACCATGGCAAAGTCTTTCCTGCCATTTCAAGAAAAAAAATCAATAACCAAAACGTTTTGTTCGACAGTGACAAATGATTTGTCAGGGTACATCTTTCTTAAGGGTATTTAGCTCATTGTGCTATTTTCTGCATGTACTTTGGGAAACAGAGATCGCGTTATCATAGTAATCGGAGCCACCAATACGCTCTATGCAGACGAGCTGTATGAGAAGCACAGATGTCCTTACTGCGTTCAAAACCCCTCTTGTTCTCCCGGTGCGTGAAATCAATTATTTCACAATGTATGCCTCTATTAGAAGTAAGGGGATTGAGAGATCACCAGAGGAACGCACAGTAGAAGTACCAGTCGTTTGTTTGCTTTACTTAGTAAATTAGCTAACTATTCAGTTAAAAACACACATGATTCTCATCTTGTTTAGATATAGTTATATTGAGAAACAAAGACGTTAGTCTTTTTGCTAGTTAACCGTACTATTTTGCCATGCTAGCTAGTTGTTCATCCAACGTGAAGTGTGACGTCAGTGGATCCATTTTCAATGTGATTTTTGTTAAGTTGAGTTTGTCGAAATATTTTAATCCATTGTAGCAAAAGAGAAAGGGGGAGCAGGGACAGTAATGCCAGGTAACTTTAGCTAGTCTGATGAAAGACTGAATTAAATTATGTATTTACTTGAACCTAAATTACCTTTTAAATTAGGAGAACATTTTTAGTACTATCTTTAAAAGATTATGCTCTTTGTTTTTTTATAAGTGTATGCATTACTAGGCAGGGAAGAGACAAGAGTCTTATGAGTAAGAGACAATGGTACAGAGGAAAAAGCCAGCAGAGGACATGGAGGAGCAGAGAGTAGACCAGAGTGGAGGAGAGAATAGAATAGAGGAGAAAGGAAGGAAGAATGAGAAGAGGAGAGAATAGATGGAGAAGAGGGCATAGGAAGAAAGGTGAGAGGAAGAAAGGAAAGAGATGGAGTGAAAGGAGGAGGGCAAGTACTGTAGGTACCTGCATGTGCCTCTCCCTCAACTGCCCCCCCATCAATGTCACGAGAAATAGATATTGTAGATCTAATAATTATTCCCCATAATCCTGGAATATCAGATCACTGTCTTATTACATTTACCATTAAAACAAGAAACCCACTTGCACCCCAAACAATGACTTTTAAAAGCCGTAATATAAATTCTCAGACTACAAACAGATTTCTTGATATTCTTCCAGACTCACTCATCGATAACAGAGTAAATTAATCTGCAAATGATCTAATCGAGGATCTAAACTCTACACTGCAAATTATTTTAGATATGATTGCATCACTAAAAACAAAAGACAGACGGTATGCAACAAGAAACTCGCTCCCTGGTACACAGACAATACTAGAGCACTCAAGCAAGCTTCCAGAAAATTGGAGCGAAAGTGGCACTCCACCAAGTTGGAAGTATTTAGACTAGCCTGGATAGACAGTACACTAAAATACCGAAAAGCACCCACATCTGCTTGATAAATAGGTATAATCCTCAAAATCTCAGTTGTCCTGAGAATGCCCAGAACTTCTCTGACCTGGTGTCAATGGGGACACTACTCATCTTAACACTACTGATCACTCCCTTCTCTGGAAACCCCTATTGGTCTATGTTGACACATTCTAGCATGGTTTAAATCTCATTTATCTGAAAGATATCACTTCATATGTGTGGATGGCATGTCCTCTGACAAATCAAAGGTACAGCTCCGGAAAAAATTAAGAGACCACTGCACCTTTTTCTTTCTTTTCCAGAAAAGTTGAAAAGGAAAGTTTTGAGTGAGGAACAGAAACGTTCAATTTGCAGCGGTCTCTTAATTCTAACCCTTCTGTTCCTAACTGAAAACCTTCCTTTTCGACTTTTTTGGAAAGGAAAGAAAAGGGTGCAGTGCTTTCTTAATTTTTTCCAGGGCTGTATGTTTTGATGTTCCTCAAGGCTCAGTTTTGGGCCCAGTTTTGCTTTCACTATATATGCTTGCCTCTGGGTGATGTCGTCCGGAATCACAATGTCAATTTTCACTGTTATGCTGACGACACACAGCTATATATTTTGATGAAACATGGAGAAACCCTACCTCTTCTCTGTGGTGTGCCAAAATCTGTCTATTCGGAAAGACCCATACCACCCATCTATGCCCTCAAAGCAACGGACTGGTAGAACGATTCAATCACACTCTGTCCACACAGATTGCCCTGCTGACTTCCTGTCATCAGAAGGACTGGACACTCACTTACCTTTGGTGCTGCTGTCATACTGCTCTGCTGTTTAGCAGTCTACAGGTTGTACACCAGCGGCACTCACGCTGGGCCAGGAACTTCGGTCGCCAGTTGATCTAATCTTCGGCCAGACCCCAGACCCTGAGCTCCCTCACCAACCAGTGCTAGAATACATTCACAAGCTACAGGATCACCTCGAATGTGTCCATTAGCTGGCCCGCAAACACATGCTGGACACCGGGACCCGCCGAAAGAGGAACTACGATGCTCGCTGTAATGGACGGTGTTTTCAGCCTAGTGAGTTGGTGTGGATCTACAATCCATGTCGACAAAAGGGATGCTCTCTGAAATTGGATTCTGATTGGGAGGGCCCCTGCTTGGTACTGGAGTTTGATGTGGTGTACCGGGTCCATCTATAGACTCGTCATCACGTTGTGGTGTTGCACCGAGATCGGCTGGCACCATATCGAGGTACTGCAGAGCCTCCTGGTTCTACATCACCGCTCTATTCTTTTTCCGATGTTCCTCAGCTCTATCTTCCTTCATTGGTTTCTCCTGTCGCTTTTCCTGGCCCTCCTGTTTCCTTGGGACCTGTGTGGAGATCGTCACCCTCCGTTGGCCAGCCCTTACCAATAGACACTCCTTTTCTTCATTGGGATCCGCTTCAGACCTTTGGTTGCCAGCCCCCGCGCCACCTGGAGGATTATTACTGGCTGTGGGACGGAGCTTCTTCGGAAGAGGGGGCAGTGTAGCGGCAACCACCTTGGTATGTGTTCTGAGTGGGTGCGCTGCTCACTTCTGACTGGGCTTGGATTGGTTTGCTAGGTGCAAGGCATAATGGGTCAAATGTGAAATGTAAGTTAGAGTATGTTGTGAGTTAAGAGTATGTTGATCTCTGAAGTGGTGTTGGATGGAGTTTATTATGTCAGGAGATGTTAGTGAAAGTAAGCTTTCTGGTTATACCGGCTCACTGTTTCTTTGTTTGTCATCGCCTATGTTGGCGTGTCTGTGTCATTCAACAGCTGTAGTTCCATTGTGATTGCCTGTACTTTAATGTTAAATAAAGCAGACGGTTTAACCAATGATGGTGTCTTGGCCTACTGAGGAGCCCGCTACAACATGTTACCGTTTTTCATTAAGAGAGAAACAAAATATCAAACATCCTATCATCGGTCTATGAATTTTTCGCTGAAACAGTCATTTTTCGTTATGCAGGCTACTGTAAATCATTCTTTGAAATTGTTTACATGCACAGCATTAACGAATGCAAATATGGCTATTTATTCATCCTTTGCAATTTATCATGCTTATCAACAGGGTTGGGTAGGTTACTTTTTAAATGTAATCCATTACAGTTACAAGTTACCTGTCCACATTTGTAATCAGTAACGTAACGTTTTGATTACTCAAACTCAGTAACGTAATCTGATTACTTTGAGATTACTTTCATATTAAGAGGCATTGGAAAACAAATAGGAATAGCCTATAACCGACTGAACACCTTTTGCGGGATCGTAGCTGGCCAAAAACAGAATTCGCATTTTACCTTATGGGTTGTGTAGGCTTCAGTGCCTTTGGAAATGGGTTTCTAAACCATTGCTTATTACTTCAATATGATTGGGCTACATCTCTACATTACATGCTAAAGTCTGTCAGATATTCAGTCATTCCAAGTAATCCAATAAACCTCGACCTTCCAGAATCTGACTTTGTATCTGAACATAACCCAAAATCTAATGATGCTTATGCCTGTTCTGTTATTTGTGTTTTATTCATGTTTTTAATTGCTTCAAAACATTGTTGAAAAATAAATGGCAATTACTCGAAAAGGGTATTGACATTGTTGTATATAAAAAATTAAGATATCCGTAGCTTTTCGCGCATAAACTGAATCTGCAGTAGTCTGATGATTTGCTCCAGGCCAGCTGACAGTCTTGCCTGGGCCCGGGATGAGATAATCTTAGATGGGCCCTTTAATGTCAACCCAATGTCAGTTCTGGCCCCCCCTACCCTGGGCCCAGGACAACAGACCCGTTTTTCCCCCCCTATCGGCGGGCCTGATTTGCTCCGCAACCAACATTGTCAAAATGTTGCAGAACCCCCTGCGAATGCACGTTTGCAATCCTGAACACCCGCATAGAAATAAGATTTAACCGCGCGAACGTAACCTGCGATTATTATGGCCACCAGTGATGTATTTTCAAAACGCAAATGAAAGAAATAAACTGTGATTATAAACCTGCACTCTTATCTTAAAGTAAATGACGTCAGCAGCCAACGATAACCATTAACACAATTTTCAGAGATGCAAAGCAAGCAGAATCACATGGCCTACCTGTATGGACGGAGGTGATGTGGCCGCGTCAAATGCAAATAAACATCCTTCGGCAGAGTGCTTCCCAACGCACCTTTTTTTTCTCCTCAAATGTCGTGGTAAATTCCATATAATGTTTTATCTTGAAGGCAGCGCCATGTTACAGCTATCTAACCAATAGTTGCCTAATCTATTAAACAATTCCTGTAGAAGTTCTTCGTGCAACTCGTCCAGGCTGTGTTGTTCGGTGCATTTGACAAATAAACCTTGAAACTTGAAAAAGATATAACACCAATTAGGCCTATTGCCTATCATTGTTCTGAGAATTATGTGTTGAGTAGATAACTAAATATTATTTTATATGACTCTTTTACCAGCCATCCAACCAAAACTGGAGAAATTTAAACTTGTGCTTCCTCCGTCACTAAACTGGTTATGCGCTTTTTCAAAAGTAAGTACATGTAACGGATTACTTATAATCCGTTACATGTACTTGTAATCCGTTACTTGTAATCCGTTACTCCCCAACTCTGCTTATCAAGTTTCTGTGCTTTATGTTTATACACGGCTAATCATGCGTAGGCTAAATCCTCTGATCTTTTTCATATTGGTTGATGATGTAATGTATTTTACCATCTACATCATCAAAATGACATTAACATAAAAACAAAATTTGAATGGATTAATCTGTGGTTAATTTAATTGTGGTTTAGGTTACTTTTTATTGTGAAAATTATATAGCCTGAGTTGAAATAATATTTTTTTTCTTATTCTAATGATAAGACCTTCAATAAAACCACATTCTTGTATTCTTCAAACTCATGAGACATTTAGTACAAACAAATTCTGTAATTCATGATTTTTTAGAATATTCAATGTAGTTTGATAACGACACAGGAGAGGAACTGATGCTGCGGCTATCTGGTGATGCTGCGGAGGAGAACGTGCATGTTAACCCAATAAGAATCTAGGTCAACTATCCCTTTAATACCAAAATATATATTACGGTTTGTAGCTTTCTCACCAGAGTTTTATAATGGAAGTTGGTTTGTATTGTTAGCTTTAGGGCTTGCAGAGATGATAATGTGTCAGAATGTACAGACATTACAGAATGACCTTTCAACCCCAGAGTAAAATACCATCAGGTTGTTACACACAGTTTGAGGTCAGGAGTGTCAACCTCTGGACGCAAGTGTGTGATAGAGACAGAGGAAGATTCTATCTGGGCTTAGAATAAAAGAAAAATGTTACACTGTTATAGACACAGTTTGTGATTATGCCAATCAGTGGTATTAAATCATCACCATATTTTAATTTTGTAAGGTTTTGTAAATACTTTAGCAAAAAAGGAATTGTTGTGTGTGCCTGTGTGTGTCGTGGGTTTGAATCAAATGAGTACATATGTTATGGCAGGTTTTGTTTTATGGCAAGACACTGTATCTTCACAACCTAGGTGCCTCTTGTGTAAATGAGGGCCTTGTTCAATGAAGAAAAAGGGGATAAAACATGGTCCACGGAGATTAAATAATCAAAACATGTTTTGTCTTCTCCTTTGAACATCACCAGAGAACTGTTAGAATCCATAGGCTCAGCAAAATGAAACGTAAGGTGGTTTGTTTCTTTGGCTGAATGCTGAATTGTGGGGACTTGTTAGCACTTTGCCCGAGTTCAAACTAAGAGGTCCCCACCTCAAGAGATGAAGATAGATTAAAAATAATTCATTAATTAGAATGTGCATAAATTGCCAATCGCGCCAAATTAACATTAATGTATGTAAAAATGACATTACTAATTTAGACTGTACAAATCAGTTCTTGATATGCAGTTCTCTTGTTATTTTTTCTCAATGCCGCTCAGCCGTTCGACGAGGGGTCCCAATTAAATATTGATGACTTCGACCTATTTAAGACACGCGCATGGAGGAGGTTAAAACCAATAAAGAGCACTTTTGTGTTTATTCTCCTCCCTCGCTGTGCCGGAATCCCTCCCAGCATGGTAAAATGCCTATTTAAATTCATATCAAAAGGTTGTTTGGATGGCCTTTTGCCTTCAAGTATAGAACAGGGATGCAAAACACACACAAAAAAGCAATGTCTCCACTTTCGTTTTGAAGAGTAACTGTAGTCTCCACGACAAGTCTTTCATTTTTTTTTATTTAAGGTAATTAAAAAAAGTACCAATTATTAATTTAGAGCTCTCAAAAATAGATTAAAGTTCTCCCTTAGAAAGGTATTGGGTTCTTTATTTTTCAGTATGAAATGTGATGTCATGAAGTCCTTCACTGGCACATTGACAGGCTCACTGGGACTCACAGAGGCCTGGGAGAGTTGTAATACGGGGTTTAAATGCTTTGACCACAAATCTGCTCTCATGAGACTGTACGTTTTTATAGAGTATAAAATCAGCACTTCTCTGAATGGAATCACTCACACTACTGGCAGTCTAGATCAATGGTACCCAAGCAGGAGTACTAGGACCTCTGCAGGTATCTGATCTATCCATATGGGGTACATCAGAAAAGTCATGTGACTGTAGATTTACAGGTAAAATGCACGTTTGGGGTACTTCAGAGGTACACAGTACACAAGGTCAAATTCAGTTGGTGGTATAGTCACAGAAAAGGTTGGGAACCGCTGGATAAGCTCACAGATAACCTTTTCAATCACATAGCTCTATTATAACCTGAGCT
The DNA here is from genome assembly GCA_016801175.1 of Esox masquinongy. Classification (NCBI taxonomy): domain Eukaryota; kingdom Metazoa; phylum Chordata; class Actinopteri; order Esociformes; family Esocidae; genus Esox; species Esox masquinongy. Next base: position 102,427 of record JACXGI010000209.1, on the reverse strand, counting down.
CTTACAGGTTGCAGTTGAAAATGTGCATGTGTTGAAAAGGTGGTTTTGCATGCTTTATTTTTACATGGTCAACCTTTTAGTAACATTGCAAATAGTATGTACATATAGTTAGTTTTACGAGGTGTTTTGTTTGTTACACAACATTCTTTCCATATTTATAACTCATGAGCCTCGTGCGCTTAGTTTAACTGTTGTCCTCAAGAAGAACTGAAAAGGACTGCTTTTTATTCAACAATGTATGTAAAAAAAAAGTAAATGTAAACAAACACTACAGCCTCAAAACATGGTTCAAACTATAATTGTGACAAGATGGATAGTCAGTCCTTGCATCAATAGCTCTGTCTAGTTGCACTTCTTATGCTCCATCCCTCAGCTTTTTACAGAAAAAGGGGCGGTGAGAGCTTTGATAACTGCTGATTCCCGCATTATAGAAAACTAAACCATTAGAGTCTTTTGGAACATCGACTACATTTAGAATGAGGAACAGTCTTACGTCAAGTTGTAAAATTGTGAAATTGTCCATTATGTCAATTGTCTCCAAAATGACCTACGGTTTCATTTATTACAATTTAACATTTTACCCAGTGTGCAACTATATTTATATAACTAAAAAACACTAGTTCTCTGTAAAGAAACATAATATGTCTGTAGCAAAGCTAACAACATTTTCACAGTCTCATAGTTCTACAGTACAATGGAACACTTGCCTTTGTGGTTAAGGGAATTCAAGGCAACAAATTGCACACAGAGGATGTGAGCAATGTGACAAATGTTTATTTTCCCCTGTATTACACTTGCATATTTCCCCTGCATTTGTCTATTTATTTGCAATGCTTTATTGGATTTGTGCCTTAGCTTTGAGTGCGGTGCTGGAATTAATCTCATTGCTGAGAAACCTCTGTGGACACATTTTTACTTTAACTATTGAAGGAGACAGAAACCTAATTTATTTTGCAGTGGAAAAGTCCTAAATAAATAACTTGACTGAGAGGGTCAGAACTTTACTTTAAGCGGGATATAATATGTATTATTGTGAAAGAATAGTTCATACCAATTATCAACGGTGGTAAAATATGTCTTGACTGTCTTTTGTCTTTTAAGTTGAGTTTTCTTGTAAGTTTTCATGAATGAGTAATGATCATTTAATGAAATAACCCAGCCGGTAAAGTTCTAAACAAGTATCTGCCCTCAGGCAACAGGAGGAATTTTCTTTGGGTGTAATGGTCAAGTTGACATTGGTTGCACAGTGGGAGGTTTGTATCTCGTGTGTTATGTAGATTCCCCTGTAAATTTTTCTTTTGATTAGCAAACATCAATATATGTTATTTGTACTGAATGTGCAGTGCCAGAGCAAGGTCATGTTCATAAGAGTTGCTTTAGATCAGCGTGGATAGCAACATTTTGACTTGTTCTAATGGGTCACAGCATAGCACATTCTCACAGCTCTTGAGAATAGCTTTTCCCATAAATCTGTTTCCCTTTGATTGGGGAGAAAAGTTTGTGAGAATTACCAATTCTATACATTTTAGAATTTTAGATGTTTAGATTGCTGGCATACTGTGCTAATGCCAATACAAAACAAGTAACTTGGGGCAGACTTTGCAGTCAAGGCGGTAGACAGACTTATCAATTTGTTTGAGGTAGATAGTGGTTAGAGTGCTGAGCCAGTAACTAAACGCTGGTTCAAATCGCCCAGTTCTGTTCAGACTTTGTCGAATCATTGAGTGTGTTTTGTGTATGTGTCCAGCCTGCCTGCCTTGTATTCCTGCCGTTTTGTAGTTTTTCGCCTGCCCTAGTTTTTTTATTAAATCCATCATTGTCCATTTACTTTGCGCCTTGCGTCCTGCGTTTCCCTAAATTGTGACAATATGCCCCTTTTGAATTTGATGCCACCAACACGTTTGAAAAATGCTGGGACAGGGGCAATAAAAGACTGGAAAAGTTGTGAAATGCTAAAAAAAAAAATACCTGGTGGAACATCTCACAACTAATTAGGTTAATTAGCAACAGGTCAGTTATAGTACGTTTCTGCATCCACAAATGCAAGTCCAACTCTACCATGGAAAGAAGAAACCATATATGAACAAGATCCAGAAACGCTGCTGCCTTCTCCGGACCCGAGCTCATTTAAGATGGGCTGAGGCAAAGTGGAAAACTGTCCAGTGGTCTGAAAATTTGAATTTCTTTTTGGGAATGGTGCATCCTCTGGACTGAAGAGGAGAGGGACCATCCGGCTTGTTATCAGTGCACTGTTCGAAAACCAGCATCGGTGATGGTATGGGGGTGCATTAGTGCACATGGAATGGGTGACATGTACATCTGTACAGGCACCATTAATGCTGAATAGTATATACAGGTTTGAAGCAACATGTGCTGCCATCCAATGTCTTTTTCAGCGAAGGTCATGCTTATTTTAGCAAGACAATGCCAAACCACATTCTGCACGCATTACAACAACATAGATTCATAGTAAAAGAGTACGTGTGCTAAACTGGCCTGCCTGCAGTCTTTACCTGTCACCCAAAACATTTGGTGCAGTAGGAAACAAAACATATGACAGAGACCCCGAACTGTTGAGCAGCTGCAAGTCTATATCAAGCAAGAATGGGAATACATTTCACGTTCAAAACTACAGCAATTGGCCTTCTCAGTTCCTAAACGCTTACAGAGTACTGTTAAAAGAAGAGGTGATGCAACACAGTGGTAAACATGCCCCTGCCCAACTTTTTTGAAACATGTTGCATCAAATACAAAACTGGCATGTATTCCCAAAAACATTGTCTTTGCATTATTTTCAATTAAATACAGGGATAAATGATTTGCACTTCACTGCATTCTGTTTTATTTGTATTTTAGGCAGCGTCCCAACTTTTTTGGAAATGTGGTTCAAATTGCAATTCCCAAATACCATCACCAAATTCGCTCCTGTTAACAAAAAACACAATCCATTTGAGTTCCACTGAGCCAAATGAAAAAACGCAGACCAAATGTCTTATAGTGCATTTTCAGCAATATACAGTCACTCATCTCCATCATAAATTTACACTGCAGGTCAATGCTTTTGTTTTTCCAACAAGTGAATGTGACCCGAGTCAGATGACTAGTGGTTGTGTTTCAATACTAATTCAATAGCTAACTGAAAAAAAGACATATCACCTCAGTTTGTGGAGCAAAACACATTCCGTTGTTCATACTGAATAGAGATGCTGTGTAGTTTGCAGATGCTTTTGATGTAGTTGAAGTAACCTTGGAAGCTTCAGGAAGTACTATAATACATACAGAACTCTTTATACCAGAACGGCCGACAGCTACTTCACTGAGTAAGGCATACTTACTTTGCCTGGGTTGTGTGTTTGTCCCACCTAGCTCTCTTAAGATGAATGCAACTGTAAGTTGCTGTGGATAAGAGCATCTCCTAAATGACAAAAATGCAAATGACCATTTGTTGTAGTTGACGATACAGTACATTTACATTTTGTAAGAAAGTACTTTTGAAAGAAAAGATTGATTGAAATGCCACTCAAAGATGTTTCAATAGTTCTTGAAGCAAAACTTACCCTGTTGGCACTACAATTCCAAGACAAACTTGCCCTGTCTGGTTATGCAGCAACTAGTTGCTGTAAATCTGTAAATCAGTGGTTCTCAAATGGTTTGTCCTTGTGACCCAAACTCAAAGTTGTCTCAGATTCTAATCAATATTAGCAATATTTATTTTTGCCTGAATTCTATCTGAAGAAAATTAAAGTATGCTTTGTAGTAATTATTACACATGGGGAAAACATTCCCACCTTCTCATTGTCAGTATTTTTTCACTATAAGATATTGCTCTTATTGGTGATAAAGAGTACTGGAAAATGTGTGTAACATTTGCTAAATCCCATTGCAAATACATTCATCTTAATATTGAAAATATTGTTTGCAGATGTTTTTTGATGTGATTATTCAATTAGTAATTGCATTTACTGAATCATTCACTTTTTCCTCTGAGGTTAAATCAGGGCAATTCCTGTTCTTTTCATGCTGCTTGCTCAACCAGGATGTCTAGACCATAAACCTTACAAGCCACAGAGAACGCATTCTTCAGAATTCTAACTTAACTCTCACAGGTAACTGAGCCGCCACGGGGAGTCACTATATCACAGTGAGGTAAGGCAAACACATTCAATTAGTAACCCTTCTGAACTCAGACATTGCCGGCCAATTGCTTGACCCACCGTGGTACCTTTGGACTTATCCCTGGTCATACAATGAATCAGCAAGCTGCAAGGCAGTCACTTTACCGTTGCACCATTCAGGTACAGTACCTCAAATATATATAAATGTTTTTCATGCATTTATGGTTCTTATTGATAAAGACAGTGGGAAGGAGACAAACAGTGGGAAGGAGACAAAGCAAGGAAACAAACAGCGATATCTTTGTTTGTTTCCTTGCTGAACGAAAATGCAGGCCGGAATTTGAATCCAAGCTTTAGCGAAGGCAGCTGCTGATCGCTGAACCACCCTGGATCAAAAATGATGTTCATGTTCATTTTTTATACATTTCCTGCATATTATTAGATTTTTTAATGATTTATAATATTTAGTAACTAAAGTAAATAGGAATAAGTCATTATTCAAACACCCGCTACTCTCCTGTGAACCAAATTAGGGACACAACCCAGCACTTGAGAACCACTGCTGTTATGCAGAGTGAGACGTTGAATCATCTAAGCTGTCTTTCTGTCTGTGCCCTAACTAACTTTGTTGAGGCACAGCTTTACAGCCCACCCTGAAGACTCCTTGCAATACTACATTCTCCCAATGAAGATGAATTATAGTGCTTTCTGCTCTCGTCAGCTAGTAACTTATCCAGACTCCTTCACCTGTAAAGGTTTAATTATGATGGCCGTCGCCCCAAGAGGGTAGCGGCAGACAGTAGCTGTGTGCTTTCATATTCATTTTAATAAATTAAAGGATGACAATTTTCCCTCGACATCGGTGCCACTACACTTAGGCCTAGGACAGCTGTAATTTCTTTACCTCCATGTCCTTGACCATACATTTTAATAACTTCAGCCGTGGGTGTTTCCAAATGTTATTAACCTTTTGTAAATTACCTCTGCGTTTACAATTGGCGAGTCATTCACCTTGTTCGTTTGTACTATATCCACAGTACCTGATCACTTTTTCTTTCTCCGCTCAGATTTGTCAGCTTTTCTCAGTGCTTGACTTGGGATAAAATAAGTGGAGGAACTGACAAATCGCACATTAGACTATGTTCATCAAAATGTATCTGTTAATGCCTTGCCTAAAAAGGAACCGGAACGCTATTTGCCTAAATTTAGAAGTACCGGAACACCGCTCCGGACCGTTCTGGCCCAAGTCAACCACTGGCTTTTCTTCAACTTAAAAAAAAAATGGCCCATGACTACTTCAACCTCTCCTCACATCGTAGGCGAGAACTTCTGCGTATGGCAGTGTGCTTTTTTTCCTACAATTATTAATAGTAAGTGCGACAAACACCCCCCCCACCCAAGGAAATCACGTCTGTCACCTCGGGTGTTGTGGCATGAAGCGAGAGCTGTTTTCTGTGGCAGCCATTTTCTCCCCTTTCTCCAAATGAAAACGTCAACGTGCACAGCTTTCACGGCGCCTGACAATGCACATTAGTTCCCCCCCAGCAGCGTGGGTTCCAATCTGCATAATGTATACCGCCTACAGTCTGACTGACAGCACTTTGCTAAATAGATAAGTAAAACGTTAATTATTAATAAGCGTTTCATGTACTCCGCTGTTTGTTATTACGGCTGCAGGGGCTAATGCAATGCAGTAAGGCAATGTGCTACGTCTTGTTGCTACTGACTGCAGGTATGCTGAAGGTACTTTGTTAGCATCGGCCCTATAACTTTAGTGTCATATCCAGGTTAGGTTTAGTCGAAGAGGATGATAGCTTAGGCTTCATTGTAAGGCTCTGGGCATTCCAATGACCCCGTATACAGACATGATCATTCCCCATCTTGCATTCGAGAAAAGAGATTCCACTCTATAAGCAATGTGCAATTTTAATGTGCTTGCCAAGGAACATTTGTTATTATAATCTCGAAGAGTTTTTAGAAACTGACAGATGCCTTTGTAGTGTTGAAGTGTACTTGGTGCAATGTTTGTGCGTCTGTATTGGACGTTATGTAACAAAACCTTTAGATTTGTGGTGGACTCCTCAAAATAATGTTGCCACAAATACAGTCACAGACAGTATCTTATAGGTTCATATGTACACAGGTAGCCACGAGACCAAGACAGAGGCAAAGGTGCACTTGGCTCTTAGTTGTTTCGGAAATCCAGTTTTGAAAGACTAGTGTGTATTTTACATTGTGCCTAACCAGAAAACAACAACATTTCTTGCTAAGTATGTATTCTCCTTCATGTTGAAACTCAATGTGAGTAATTAGTCTATTGTTGCTTCTTTTTCTGAGCTACGGTGACTTGTAGTTACCGTCATCGGAGTGAAAGGGAGTTATTTGAAACAGCCTTCCTTCAACCATGACCAAATCAAAACAAATAGCTGGGCCTGTATCTAAGTCTGCATACAAACAATACGCCGCTTCTCTTTCTCATTTCCTAACATCCTAACAACCAACAAGGAACTCTGCCATCTGCTACAAAGTCTTTCTCCATAACCCTCCCCCCAAACCAAACCTGGGTTCGGTTGCTAGGCTGTAGGGTTAGTTTATGTAATCCTCTGCCATTTGCTTTTAGCCAACTTGCCATGTGCATGACGTCTGAAACCAGCATAACACTCATGTTTGGTTTTTCTGCCTTGGCTCGACTGACCTTTTGTCAAATAACCTCACTGAATCCAAGTGGAACTTAATATTGGTATCCCACTACGTCACGGCCACCGGTTTCTCTCCTCGATTCCTCAAAGTGTTCAAACTTTGATCATTCTCAGCTGTTCCAGTTGCCAGGGATTGCGCAATACTTGTTCATGCGCCAGCATTTAGTCTTAGGCTTATTTTATTTATGTTTTAACACATCACTTAGACACATAACAGTTGTCTCTACTCCAAATTAAGCGAGGCGGCTGAATGTCCCAATGTACGAAGAGAGCGAAAAAGGCATGCGAGAGTGAGAGAGATGGGTGGGAGAGAGGATGATCTAAAATTCATGGGATGTGGGAACGTGTTTCCGTTCTTCTTTATGGCCAAATGCCAGGTTGACTGAGTGTTTTATTATAGATAGTTTTGATGGAAGACGGCCCATTGTTCTCTCTTTGTTTCTTCCTGTCCTCTCTCTCTCTCTCTCTCTCTCTCTCTCTCTCTCTCTCTCTCTCTCTAATCGGACTCAGACCCGGTGAGATATTGGGAAGTAAAAGAAAAGTAGGGCATCAAACCATCACTGTGCTTGAGTTTCAGTGTTGTCGATCAGCTAAATATAAGAGCCATCCCTCCTAATTCTATCGCGTCGTCTTGAACGGAAGCAGTTTGAGATTCTCAATTGCAACTCCTGACACCCTCGTCTCCATTTCTGACCCCACTGGAGGAGAAAGTCCTTCAGAGACCGCTACGAGCATGCAATCGAGAGCCTCCCTCAGAACTGTTTCTGCAACTATCACGAGAACACAAGGACGAATCAGTTTGAATCTTCCTCTAGCCCTAGGTGCGGGACATGGATGTAGGTGGATGACTCCCGGTATTACTAGCACTGGGGCCAAAGAGCTGTGTCCATGGCTAATATTTCAAGCTCTATTTGATATGTGTTACACTTTTCAGAAGTAGCGGACTATAATGAATAGGGGATGACATTCGGGACACAACCCTTGCCAGGAAAAGCACATAGGGTCAGTCAGGAGGAAATGCAGTTAAGAACAACAGGTAGTTGCATCACATTCTCATCTAAAACATTGACTGTCTTGGTCAGGGACAGAATGACACATTTTCCAGAATGCTCTCTCTATTCTATTTCTCTCTGGTTTGCTCTCTCCATTTCTATCTGTCAACACATTGTGGAAGAAGGACATCCTTCTCTAGGTACATGGCCTCCTTCACTCTTTTCTCTCCAACTCCCTCCGTTTCGTCTCCATGGCCGCCCACTCCCTCTTTGTCTCGGTCTCCCAGTCTCTCTGTTTTTTCTCCCCCCTTTCTCTCTCAGCCTCCAGACAGGGATCCTTAGTGGCAGTGATATACAGAAGGCCTGATTGCACTCTGGCCATCCAAGGACTGCTAGACGCACAGAGCCTGTAAAGTGACATTTTAGAATCTCCACTGACACAGGTCCTATGTCGGCCATTGTAAGCCTGCAGCAATACATTGCATGTACTGTTTCTAAGTGCCTCTCCACACGCATGCTTTGGTTTCATGTTTGTCGAGTCCTGAGGTCCAGGAGAAAGTGTCATTCAAATGTAGAAGTTAGACAAGCCATTTATAGTAACTTATTTCTTACTCCATGCACAGCATGTTCAGATAGAACTGGTTAAGGATTAGTCAGAAAGGATGTATTGTACTGAATGTGAAAAACAAGCACATAGAAACTCGCTACCTCATTCATGGGGACCTTTGCAATTCTTATCAATCACTTCCCAGGAAAAGAAAACATTGCCAATTATCATAATAATCCAAGATATGGATAGATAAAAAATGTATATGTAGGTAATTACCAATTCTTATAGGTTATTAAAATGGACCTGGGGCTGATGGCTTTATCAGAAGCATTCTGAGTCTTAATTGTGTGGTTCTCTAATGCTGTTATGTTCCAATAGGCTTTTGTCTTGTTGTTCCAAGAAAAATATCACTGATGCTTCATGGATTCTATTTTTAATCAAAATGCAGGCTCCTTCCCAAATGGATCTCTCTTCCCTATGATAGGCCTATATGGTTCCTTTCAAAAGTAGTGCACTATTTAGACCATTGGGTACCATTTGGAACAGAGGCGAATAACCTTCGGGCTTGAGCCACTCTCTACTGAATTCTCATCCATATTAGACGTTGTCTGTCGGTTTTAATTTCATTCCTTTCCCAATGTTTATAAATCTTAGAAATGGGAACATGAATCATGTTAATGTGGACGATTTCAATAATTCAATAATTCAAGCTATTTCCTCTTCATGTCTTTATCACAACGTGTTTATCTTCAGTGATATAGCCAACTCGACCTCATTTTATTTCCACCAAGTGGAATTTCTGAAGTAGTGCTACACGTCATGTATGATGATAAACAGGAAATGTAGCTGTGCTGTGCATAGTGGATGTGCCATTGTGTTATTATAGGGCAAAATGTCATACTTTTATCTCCTGAAGGCACTGGCAAATTAAACTCCTCGGAACATCTTATCAGAATAGGAAGAAATGCAGCCTCTGTGCCAGTGTTGCGGGAATTTGTTTTCTTTTCGAGACAGGCAAAAAAAAGGATGGAACAAGCTTGGTAATGAAATATATCTACCTCCATGGCAACAGGGCTACTGGAATGCATCTAGGCAAAAACACAGATGGCTATTCTGTATCATATCCAAAACAAGGCCTAGCAGGACGTTACTTTTACACTTTTTGACTGTTTATCCAACCACTTTGTTTTAAGCTGACAGAGCTGAAGCAAGTTTGTTAATTTGACCCCTGCCTGCCAGTTACAAAGAGCGAATTCTAAAGAGTGGCTAAGCTGGACTAAACGGAGGATGCACTTTCAGTAATGGAATGACACTTCAGGTTCACAAGGAACAGTTTTATAGGCCAATAAGCCCCCACTTTGCAGCAGTCCTTGATGTTGGTTGCTGCGTTATGCAAATGGCCTCCCGTTTTTCATCCGCCCTGCTTTTGTATTGCTGGAGTTTCCTGCGGCCTTCTCAGTCCTTCTCTCAGCTTGACTGTTTGCGTTTAGAAATGTAAATGTTAACGCAGCGCTGTAAGGTAATATTAAAAATGCAAATGTACTGTACACACAAGAATCCGATAGTAGCAGTGTAGTGGTTTTAAAGGTTTTATGAGGTGGAATTGTATTAAGAAAACTTCAATGCATATACGGTACAGTATTACTATTGCAGCCAAATAAGTGAGGTAAAAATAATTATTTGTAATCCCGATTAGCATTGTCATGCAGAAAATCCTAAAGTTGCTGACATTCCAGCTGAACTATAATATCAGTAATTACCGTACATGTGGACTCATTTCTGCGTTCGGAAACAACACGTACAGAAAACCAATAGGAAACAATGTCCTTTACATAATTTCGACATGGTCCACATTCAATAGCCATTTAGAATCAGGGTCGTCGTGTGCTTGAAATTCAAGACCGGGCATATTGTGATGGCAGGAGGTGAACGTGTTCAGCGGCTGTGTCCTTTAAGGTGTCCTACTCCATCAAGTGTGAGCGTGTTAGCAGAATGAGGGGAGGAGAAAACACTGCTTCAGTGCACTTAATAAGGCTAATCCTCTAACCCTTCGACCCAGCTACAGCTAGGTTTCAATCCAAAATGGCACTCTAATCCCTTCCTAGTGCACTGCTTTAGATCATGGCTTTGGTTAAAGCTGTGTAAGGAATAAGGTATCATTTAGAAAGTATCCCTAAATCATTGCACCTTATCAAGATAATGAATTGGCAGTGCACTTAAGATCTGTAGATGGTTTTGATGCAAAATGACATCTCCCACATATAGATTAGACTATTTATTTTTGACTGACAATTTGTTAAATTTGGAGGGGGGAAATTTGAGCTCATTGGTGTGAAGTTCTGCGAAAATTGCAAGAGTGTATTAAGTGCTTTTTTTCATTTCTTGTCTTACCTTCTCCACCTTCCGTTTGTATTGTTTTGTGTGTGCTTATTTTCCTACGTTTTTTGTGGGTAAAAAAACACACAAAAACATATTTTGCAGTTTCATCAGTGAAACCTGGTGATGATAAAGTACAAGCATTACAGTAATTTGTTAACAAATTATTATAATTTGTCATTGTAATTCTATTTGTCTTGTTTTCTGTGAATTATATACTGTAAAATATAAGATGCAAATTACATAAATAGTCGACATTAACTTAGAATAAGCAGTGCTTTCTTTGTAAATCGGGAGGTGCCAGAACACATTGGGGCGCATGAGAGACATGGATCCGGTGGGCAAATCGATGCAAATAAAGTACATTTGTAGCGCAAATAGCGCTAACAACAAAAAGCTAAAACTTTCACAGTGTTGTCAAGCAGTGCTGAGGCTGTAAGAGGCTGCAGGAATAAGTGACTTTATGAACTCTGATTGCTTTTAGTAGAGTGTTTACAGTGCAAAGTGAACACAGTGATGGAAAAAGACAAGTCATGCGTAGCAGACCGGATCTGTGAAAAAAGAGGTGCCGGAACAAACTGAGGAAAATCTGAGAGGTGCTGGACCCTGTTCCAGCAGGATCCGGCTCAAATTAACCCCTGAGAATAAATAACATTAATCTATAACAACATTATCTAATGTAATGAGGCTTACTACAGTTGCTGTGTGATTACTATTTCTTGTTATAGTTTTGTACACATACTTCTGTTGGTTTTCAGGATGGTTGAGATATCCCCTGTCGGTCAAACTACAGAGCATATATCTGTTGTCATGCATGGTCCACTCCTCAGTGTGAGAAAACAAGAAACCAGATAAGCCTAGTTCAGCCGGCCCGCAATAGAAAGTGTTGATCATGGCTGCCCTCCCAAGATTCTAACCTAAGTCGCCCACGTGAAAGGCTGTCTTTAACCACAACACCACATAGCTGACCATTTGCCGGGTGTCAGTATAGCATATTGACATTATATAATGTTGTCATGCATTAACATCACGTCAAGTTTGAATATTTTGTTAAACACCATTAACCATCGTGTTAAACTGAATAACGTTTGTTATGAAGTTTACCTCCACCACAAACAGTCTCTATGAACTGTATGACTTTTGGCACTGGCCGTTTTAAAAGCTTATTAGCCAGTAATATGTCACTAGACGTCATTACGCATTGTGTTAAACTTAGTAACGTTTCTTATTAAGTTTACCTCCACCACAAATAGCATCTATTAACTGTATGGCTTTTGCCACTGGCCGTTTTAACAGCTTATTTGCCATTCGTGAATGACACTGATACAATAACTACTGTATCAATATAGGTGACGATAACGGACTTTTACGTCAAGTGAAAAGACGAAAGAATCGTGTAGCCAGCGATTATGTCAAGTGTTTGACTATCCTGAATAAATGTTGAGACATAATTCGAAAATCCACCAGAAATAGTCGCAATATAACAGTAAACTAGTGATGGCTGTTCTTCTAGCAGCAGGATATTATGCTAGCAGCGCTAACTCAGATTTTCTTTTTCAAAATAAAAGCCATCATTGAATTATATAAGGCGATATAGTTAACAATCTAGTCTGCCAATCTAGTCTGTCAATCTAGTCTGTCATTTTATGTTTAATGTCCGTGCCAATGTTGTTCTTGTCTGTTCTTTTTTTACATACTAGATTGTTGACTATATGGCCTTCTAAATGTCAGTGATGGCTTTTAATGTGATAATGAAAATCTGAGTGCTGCCAGCATAATATCCTGCTGCTAAAATAATGCTAATGAAGCCTCGTTTGGCCATCACTACAGTAAACAGTTCCATTGTAGGCTTCCCGTAGCTACAGAAGGTTGTAGCCAGCGAAGTTTTTGTCTACTCCGAACAAATCCACTTTTACCACTGGCTGTTTTTACAGCTAATTAGCCATTCGTGAATGACACTGAGTATCTATCAATATAGGTGATGATATATTTAAAACTGACTTTCTTGTCAAGTGAAAAGACGAGAGAATCGTGTAGGCAGCGAAGTGTTTGTCTTTCCTGAACAAATCCTTATATCCACCAGAACTGTTTTATTTTAGGCTTCATGTTACGTAGCTACATAAAGTTATAGCCAGCGAAGTTTTTGTCTATCCTGAACCTCAGGCATCATGTGTGTTGACTGTGACAGGAGTCGAACACAGGACCTGTTGTTCCTCAGCCCGTGTCTCTAATCACTACGCTATTTAACAAGGGGTAATCAGTCAGTCAGTGAGGGACAGACGGACGGACTCAGTATGAGACATTCAATCTTCTAGACCGGCTCCGCTAACGCGGTCTGGCAATTATATTAAAAAAATAAATAAATCAGCTTTGGTTATAGCTGACCAGTCCATCATGTATGGATTAGATTACTATAGTACAAATGCTAGTATATAAACTATATGCACTTTTTGTTGCTCAGGATAGCATCTGCCAAGTTAATTTAAATCAACGACATTTGGTGTAAAAAGTGGGATGAACATTGCAAATGGAAGTTAAATGAAAGGATAGTTTTTTGTAGAAAATATATTTGAGAAGTGACCATTCATGATTGTGAGCTAGCTAGCTAAATTTAAAAGGTTGAAGTTGAAAATGAATGAAAAAAAACAAAAATAGGAGTGATGGCTTCAGTCACAGGAACAGAACAGCTCTAATGGTCTGGAAGAAAAATGCAAATATTTAATCAGCATATTACTGCAGCCTATTCTTTCCCCATTCAATCTAGCAAACCCACACCAAAACCACAAGTCATAGCCACAAATGAGGGCCCCATATGTCTTGTGAAAATGCAGCTGGAGGGCAAGAGGCATGGAGCATATGATCAAGTCACAAGATGAATCTAGCACTTGGGCTGGTGGTCTCTGTCAAGCTGGAGGCCAACAAAAGCCTCAAAATGAGGGCCCAAAAGTTCTAGACCCACCACAAACACAAATCCGAGAAAGACGCATAAGTACACTGTGTAAGTTCATCAGTTTCCAGCTACTGACCAGAGCAGAAATACGTCACAAATTAAATTTCCCCACTGCATATGAAGGCCCCCCTATAAAACATTGCTTATAACTATGTAATCGTGTAGAAAAGGCTTGAGGGGCTACAGCAGAGTTAGCGGACTCTGAATGGAGTTGGTGATGCAAGACCCGTTTGCTAGACCTTCTTTTCTAATCGGTCTAAAAATCATAAAGGTGAGCTGTGAGGTCAGTGGATCCGGACCTCAGCTCACTGATAGAGGCTCAAAAGCTGGCAGAAGCCCCTTAACAGCTGTACTCAACAATGCTAGCAAAATTGGGTACATTGTTTTGTCGCTAGCCCACCGAAGTAGAACGTTAAAGAATTCTAGTGAAGGATATTTTCGGGTAAAATATTATTTTACCTGAAAATCTCTGAGTTTTACCGCGATGTTGACGTTGTTTAATTCACATGCATAGGGGTTTTAAATGGTGGTATTAGACATAAGTTTGAGTTTAAACTACAACTGCTTGTGCTTCAAGTAACGAGTTGCAGAAATTCTTCCACTGACTCCAGTATTGTTGTCTTCGTTACCACGGTAACACGGTGCCCTTGAAGGGTATCTAACGATGTCCCGATCAATGTTCTGATATTGGCTGTAGACTCGCTCTATTTTCTTTGCTAAAATGCGTATATTTGTTACAATTTGAGTGTATGACCCCATTGTGGCTACCAAACAATCACAATAAGACAATGCTTAAACGACAAATTATATAGCTACCTATCTAGCTAAACTATAGCTAGATCTGAAAGTAATCTCACTGACATCTCGTGGCTGACTATGGTAGTATTAATCCCAAGACAGTAGTAGTCAAGTGTTAACCATCCTTTTAAATTATTTACTCATCAAATTACCTATTACTGATACCATTCCTGTGATTCCATAGTCCCCCTCATACTGACACCAAGCAGATATTTGGGTCCACACATGAGCAAGTCCATCAGCCACACTAAGCCAGCGATGCGGCACACATTGGAGGAGGAAGGTAACCCTCACCATTCCTCCCAAATCGCCACCGGGAGGCCGCCTTGAAGATCACGCAGTTACCCCTGGAGAGAAGTTTGTGGTTTGATTTTTACTTTCCGCTTTTCTCCGCCACCACTTCCCTGGTTAAAATGCCCTCTGGGGCCCTAAACACTTGTCCAGGGTCAGTTGCTTACGTCTCTTTCTATTACAATACATTTGACTGACTAAAAAGTTCAAGAAAAGTTGTAGTATGGATTTCAGACAAAAATATGTTAGCTGGAAAATGCAGTACAGCTTTCCAAATGACATATGCTAAGGGATACCTTAAAGTCCAAACTATTTAAAATGATCCAATCTAAAGTATTCACAATTGAAATATTGGACACCGTAGACAAAAAGTCCTCTCTTTATTTGTGTGACATGGCGACATATGTGACAGCGCATCACATGTACAGTACTGTATTCTTCTATAACGTACCGTGCTCTATGTACTGTGCGCACAGTTTCCCACAGCCTTATGCATCGGGTCTAATGATCTGTCATTGTCTGAACTGTCTGGCTCTTCTATACCGAGCCCTGACAGTGACATTAATCCCTTTAACATGATGCTTCCACCAACATGGGTGGTGATCTCTGGGTGATGTGCCACGTTAGGTTTGCACCAAATGGTATGTTTTGCATTTAGGCAAAACGTTTCATATTTCATCTTATCAGACCATAAAACATTTTGAAACATGGTTACAGAACGTACAGAGTGTTTTTTGTTGCATACCTCAAATAGGATTTTAGGTAGGCTACCTTGAGTAATTGCTTCCTTTTTGCATCTCTACTATACACTTGGTTAGGGTTTTGGTTATACTATACACCTTTCACTTCATAGTAATGAAGTACTCATGGGAAAGCGTTTCAATTTCAAAACTACGAGAAACCGCTGACTTTATCATTAAATGTAAACCGCTACAATTGAACACAGACGGAGGCCAATTAATTGTGATTTTGACAGTGATTAGTTAGACCTGAGATCATTTACTATTTAGGGGGTAGATACTTTATGATTATGGTAAAGGATATTAGTTTTGTATTTAAAAAAAACAATTTAATCTTTTATGAATACAAATGTAATGAGATGCACTTTCTTACTTTGTAAAATGTACATACTTTTACTGTGTTGCAAGCTTGTCCCAAACAGCCACAACCTCAAAATGAATGCACCCAGTGTGGATAAAAATAATTAGATTTAGCGAAAATCTGTTTTGAGCTTTCTCCCTGGAATTTGGATCAGTCTATATAGGTCGTACGACTGTACTAGTGTGATGGATGAGAGTGTGTAGCCGCGCTACATGAACATGGCGCTTATGATTCCCCGAGTGATGTTCCGCCTTGGGCTTAGCCTTACAATGCTTCCCTAGGGGGGCATGCCTGCGCTAGCTGCCACTGCTGTACATATGTAAGCATTAGCTTTCAACATCTGTCCACATAGCAGTCGCAATTCACACCAGCTATTTTTGTACACAATTGATTAATCTGATTGATTTTATAGAGCCCTTTTTACATCAGCAATTGTCACAAAGTGATTGCACAGATACCCAGCCTAAAACCCCCAAGACAAAGTGCAAGTACTGTAACAACAGAGAAAAATCCCTAATACGGTCAAAACTTGGAAGTAACCTAGAGAGGAACCAGAACCCGAGGGGTGGCCAGTCCTCTTCTGACTTTGCAGCGTGAAGAATATATGAGTACATGACATTTTTGGCCACGTCTATGTTTTTCCATGTTCAGATGACAAGCAGGTCAATAAATGCAGGAGGGCTGTGACCTGAGTCTTTAAACAGAATCCAAGTCAGCTGCATAATCAGGTGGACAAGGGCAGTGGCAGCAGGAATCATCAGGCAGCAATTTGATCGGCAACACAACCAGGAGGACTCTGGACAGGAACAGCTATGAGTCATTTGGGCCTGGTAGTCCTGAGGCGTGGTCCAAGGGCCCACATTTTCCTAAGGTTGACCAGGACACTAGGAAAGTTAGAGAGAGCATTCCTTGCATTCAAAAGGATACCTGAAGACACTCAGACTGACCCTTGTCACATAAACTAATGCAATGCAAACAAGTGAGACCTAAGACATACTGACCCTCATTCCCCAGCACAATAATACCACAAATAGGGACTAAGACACTGTAACTCCACCCACTTTGCCAAGCATAAGACCAAAAAGGACACCAACCAACCACAAACACAGTAGAAGAGTACCGCATTATAAGCCTACATTGTTTACCCCCATTGCACGAGAACGGCAAGGGGGAACAAGAGAAAGCCAGTGACTCTACCCCTGAATGGCACTGGAGAGAGGATATTCCAGTGGATATGAAAGCCTTTCTGGCAAAGGCAGCAAGGGTGGCTTGTAAATCGAATGCCCCTGGGTCAGACTAACGTACTAACTAACTTAATCATAGGCCTTGCTGAAGAGGAGTCTTTAGGAGTCTCTAAAAGGTTGAGAATCAGCTTAATTGGAAGACCATTCCACATTAGTGGAGCCCTGTGGGCCTCCAGTTGTTTGTTTAGAAATTCTAGGTACAGTAAGGAGGCCTACATCTTGTGATCTAAGTGTACATATATGGATGAATTGCTGGACCAGTTCAGAGAGGTAAATGGGAGCAAGTCCAATAAAATAAAAAAATGTTGTATAATTTTTCAATAAAAAGTAAAATTTTTGCAGATGGAAAGTAGCCATTCTTGAAATATATTTTATATGTTCATCAAAAAGGAGATCAGTGTTGAGGGAAATGCCGAGGACTTTTTTGGTGGATGTAAGTGTAGAACCGTCCAGCTTAACTTGCAAGGTCTGACAACAAATCTCTTGTTTATTGGCTCCTGAAAAAGAGCATTTAATTTTTTTCTGAGTTAAAAAGCCAAAGAAATCTTTCCTCCATATTTGTTTGTCTAAAAGTTTCCAGGGTAGGTAATTTTGGGGCTTCTCCATGTTTCGTAGAAATATTCAACTGTGTCGTCTGCATAGCATTGAAAATTGACATTGCGATTCTGGGTGAGATCACCAAGAGGCAGCATTTATAGTGAAAACAATAGTGGTCCCAAAAATAATCTTTTGGGTCCCCCAAAACTTACCTTTGATTTGTCAGAGACTTCCCTTTGATTTGCCACACATATGAACTGATTTCTTCCTTAATAAATAGGATCTAAACCAGTGAAGAACGTGTAAGCGTAGCCCAACACGGGTTTCCAATTCCTCCAAAAGAAGGGAGTGATTAAATGGTGTCAAAGGCAGGAAAGGCTAAGGTCAAGAAGCAATAGGACGGATGCAGAAACTTTGTCTGATGCCATTAAAAGGTAATTTACCACCTTCATGAGTGCAGTCTTGGTTTTATGATGGGGTCTGACACTGAGATGGAGCATTTCATAAACATTATTTGTCTTAAGAAAGGCTTTCAACTGTTGGAAAACAGCTTTTTGAGAGAAACAGGAGGTTCAATATTGGCCGATAATTGTTAGATTTATACAGCTTGAGATTTTAGTTTTTAGAAGAGGCTTTATGGCAAAAGCACAGGAAGTAGCTCCATAAATAGGGTCCAGTTGACAACTGGTGGGTTTAGAGCTCATTGCTATTTTAGTGAACATGTGTCCCTATTGATTCCAGGTCGGGGCAGTTCTGTGAATTCTCTGAGTTTTTTAAGACTATGCTTATATAAGGAGGTGTCTGTTATGTTTTATACCGATGATGATCTTTCCATCGAAGAAGTTCATGCGTTCATCATTGCTTAAATGAAGACCCACCTCACTTGTTGAATGTTGCTTTTTCGTTAACTTTGCAACGGTATCAAATAGAAATGTTGGATGATTTTTGTTTGCTTCAATCAGGTTGTAAAAGTAGGCTGATCGAGCAGATATGAGGGCCTTTCGGTATTGCACTGTGCTTTCTAGTCTAAATACTTCCAACTTGGTGGAGCGCCACTTACGTTCCAATTTTCTAGAGGCTTGCTCCAGTGCTCTAGTATACCAGGGAGCAAGTTTCTTGTTGCGTATTTCTTTTGTTTTACAAATTTATCGATGTCTTATGGAATAGAATATCCATAAGATACCGTAGTTAATTGTGGTTCGATATAGAATGGATGTCAATCTGAAGGTGAGAGAACAGCAGCTATCATGTGAAATGAAGCTGATGGCCTTTTACCCCAAAAGTGCGGTCAATTTCATCAGACACTCTAGACAGTACATATAACTGAAAAGTAAATACCACTTGAACAGGTCTCCGGTAGACCACAGGTACTCCTGTCTGAGCCCTTAACGTGGCCCAAACTGCCAGTTTAGTCTGCCTCTCTGAGTAAAGCTGTGTCTCTGTCAGGGGGTTTGTTCCATCGCTAGACCCACACGCTAGGGGTGTGCGTGCCGTAGTGATCTGTGCCGGTACTGCTCCTTCACCTGCCAGCTGCCATTGAGCTGTCTGGGATTGAACGGGTCCCAGGGGCACTTTGTTGCACTGTCTGTTCCATTTCAGATGGAGACTAATACGTTTAGCTGCTACACCAAAAATGTATTCAAGTTATAGTTAGAATGCAACACTGCTGGGAGGGTACAAGGAAGTAGGACAATAGTCAAACAGAAGCAGTTTTATTACTCAATTGTGAGAGCTCTGAACCACCTGTAAGATCTCTAACACGAGGAAAAGCATTCCTCTGAATCACTTCATTTAGATTCTCAATCAGTCACGTTTTACAGAACTATCTACAGACTAATTGTAACATTTCAGCTTATTACTAACTCATCCTAATTTTACCTATCTCCAAAATTAAAAATGCTGAAGATATGACATCTCTCTCCTCTAGTACTTTGGCGAATTGCAAGACCAAACTGCTGCATTCACAAACCAATTTCCAGCTTTCCTGCATCCCATCTAATCATAATTGTTGTGTAGATTCACTCTTTAGTTTTTACTTTCAGTTTTGTCTACCAGTTTTGAAGAGCTGTACAGACACCCCTGAAATAGAATGAGGCAGTTGATAGAATTGAATTTCATATGATAATTCACAATGGTTTAAGTCAAAACCAGTATCATGGCCAATCAAAATACTTGTGGGTAAGTAATATATCATTCCACTATTACTACATTTATTATAAGAATGTTTTGAAATTACAATGCACAATGTTGCACATTCAACTCTGGTCTTAATCCTAACCATACCCAATACCCTAAACCTTAATATTAATGTAAACCTAACTGAAACCTTAGCAAGCACCTGCTTATAAACAGGCTGTTACCATCTCTGGATTCTCTAAAGTATGACCCATTACTCTGAATGCTTCCCATCAATGTTATTTTAATAATTTGATTATTAAATAGGATGGAAGGCAGATGTAAAAAGGGATAACTTCTGAAAACACAGTCATTTTTCTCCTGGTTCAAGTGCAACTATGGTCCTACATTGTCCAATTGAAAAGTGTGGTCATATCTTCCCTACCCTGAGCTTAACTTTACAACACTACGAAGGAGCACCACAGCCTACTCTGTGAACCATTTTGGAATTTCAGGGTACAGAAATATTTCAGATTTGTTACTTCTGTTTCCCACCAAGAGTTAGTATGTCTCCTGATTTTCTATAAAGTGCACTACTTTGGGGGAATCATGAAAAAAGCTTTCAATCTTGTTTGTTCTCCTAAGAACATCCCATCGAGGCCTAACATGGCGGTGAAACAGGAAACTTTACTCAAAGCTTATCAGTCCAGGTCAGGAGCTCCAGTGTTTTGGATTTTTAGGAGTATGTGTCCTCTTCTGTCTCAGAGAAAAGCCTTACACTAGCACTCGTAAGCTTCTTCATGCAGAGAATTGCTATTTGTAGCAGATTGTAGAATTCAGCTATGCACCATGTATTTTGTCTATTGTTACACAGCGAGAGCGAGGCTGGTGGTATGAAACTATCAGATCCAAGTATAATTCAGGTTTGGAGGGGAATGGTGGATCTAACATTGTATTCTTGTTCTGCTAGCAACCATGTGATGAAAGAGTTCTTCCAATTTTTTTGTCTATCAGATGTTGTAAGGCTCTGCTTTTGTCTTTGTTTTGCTGGGGTTTTGGTTAAAAAGAAGTAGCATTTTTGGAATAGAGTGAGCACCTTGGCATAGAACTCAGTGTGTCTGCACTAGTTATCTTTGTTACATTGTACTTTTGGTTATGGTATGCATATTTCAATATTTTACCTTAGCTTTTTTTCTAAATTAAAGAAGTTTGAAAGATAGTATGCAATAATTTGTCAACAGAGGAGCCCGGAACAAGTCGTGGGTTGAGTTTTTCTGCTACCCCCAGCGAATGTGGAGTATATACAGATCTAGCTCAACTTAAAGCCAACAAAACACTTAAGGCCAACTATTCTCTTACCTCAAGGCCCTCCAGTGGAACATCCTCCCTTGTAGGAAGTGTTCCTGTTTCTTTCCACCATTGCAGAATGGAGAATATTGGATTCGCCATTTGTGGCTAGCTGCTCTCATTTCAGAGGTTGAGGCCATTGATTGCTGGACCACCTGGCTATCTCTATTCCCCTGATCTAGACTGACAAGGATTTTTGGTCTTTATCTTCAGTCTTTATTTTTGGTCTTTATCTCCAGAGTCCAGCATATTGCAGGTAAGATTAACTGCAATGAATTAAGAACATATGACATTATATATGCCATGTGACATTTATCTTTTCCATTGATATGACATAAAACATCATATTTTTGTCTCTGCCAAAATGTCCCAGAGATATTTTCCAACAATATCATGTCTTCTCTAGTACTTTTTCAATCAAGGCCTTATGAAATTATGTCTCTGTAAGTATGTTAAGCGAAATGTCAGTTTATCAAATAAACCGGTACTTTGTATGGTATGTGTCAAATCTTTTTGAACACATGTAGCTAACTTTAAGACACGTAGCTAACTTTAAGACATGTCTTTCTAAGCCAAATCTGACTAATGTACATTGTTCAACAACTGGAGACTGGAATATGATTGATAAAAACCTGTTTTGATTACTCTAGTTTGTATTCAGCACTAACGGGTATACAACCAATCTATCCCCTGCGTGGTTTTAGACTCACCCTTCTAATTATAATATGACATGAGGAAAATGGGATATGTCCCATGAGGAAAATAAGAAATAGATGAATTATTCAACTGTTCTAGGCCTGAGAATAGTAAAAGTGAATAAAATACATTATTTTAAAATTATTTTTTTTGGCTTATAGTAGGTAAAGGAAATGATGAAACACATTTTTATATTTAGCTATCACTTTAAATAATATTTTAATCAAATAGCCCTTTACGAACATTTGTCATTGCTGGGATTCCATAGTCAACAGTATCTCCTGGAATGTTGGTGTACATTTAGCATGGAATAATATCCACTGAAAATATGACTTTGTCTTTTTCTGTTGACAGACATGCATATCTGTTACAGTGAGTAAACATGGAATATTTCAAATACAAACAACAGTCATTTGATTGATGATTTAATTAAAATCAGATAACCTTGGCCTATGGCCTATTTAAAAAGACAAGATAGAAACAAATGTTTGATTAGCCTTTGTTTAGGCCTGATTGCTGTTTTTTTAATAATTTAAACAGACAAAGCAAACAATCATAGCATATTCTTCAGTGAAATGTACAGTTAATGATTAAGTATATGTTTTTCTATAAATATCAGAGAGTGAGGACTAATCTGTTTTGCATTGCAGAATGTTGGAAGAGACATGAAGGTCTGAATCATATTAGAATGTTTCTCGTCTGCTAGGTCCAGACCGAACATAATCGCAGTCTTTATGACTGGATACAATGGAGAATAACTCCAAATCGAACACTAAGAAAGTCCAGTGTAATTTTCTTTCCATACACAAGGTGAAAGAACAACACTTCTTTCTAGTGCAACAAAAATAACAACTGAGAACAGAAAGGGGACTTACTGTACAACAGCAAATTTCCTGTAACAGGTTGGAAGGAAAACCTTGAGTAAGACTTAGAGGCACACATGTACCTTAACAGTCATGTAAAGACAACCAAAGACTGGCTGAGGATCATTCAGCTGGATCTTGTGCATGATGTCTTCTTTTATTACTGATCCTCTGTGTTTATCGAGAGCATGTTTGTCAATGACAGGCACACCACCACCCTCTGTGTCGAAACCTATTTTACAGGGGACAGTGAGACAGGTGATTAATTGAACACCAGAACAACTGTATTCAAAAGAAAAAGATAGCACGGTGTATAGCTTAAACTAGCATCCTGTCTGTTTAGGTGACAGGGGACTAATAATATAGCCATACAATGGAATGTTACGAAGGGAGGGCAACTAACTATTGGCGTTTAAATGTAGGCGGTTATTTATTTATATATATATAAATAAAAAACTGGATGGACAGATCTAGTCGCTGACTCAGACCACTCTGGTTGAGAACGTCAAAAAGCATAGCGTGGTGCAACGCATCCTGTTAGGGAGTGCACAGGAGAGTGGGAGTACACCAGTGATTCATTCCCAGTGTTACGTGTTACCACAAAAGCATAATATGTATATTAGATGACATTTTGCCTCCAAAAGAAATGAGGAAGATGATAATGAGTTGATGCATTTAGTTGACCAAGGTCTGGAAATTGCCTTTTAGGTTTTGGGTCTTTAAGGCTGCAGGGATAAATGTGTCTGGGGGGAGTGGTCAACCGACAGCTGCCATTTTGATTGCTTGGCAGGCCCTCAGGGAACAGAAGCTGCCATTGATTGTCAGGGCCTTGCAGGGATTTCAGGCCTCTTCTCTTGGAAATACTTATAGCAGGATGTCACAAGTAGTGTTATATAGTTCAGTCATCACATTATATTGGATATTTACCTCTCTTCTTTGTATTATTTAACTGTTGTATCCCATGGAATCATTTCCTTTACTATTTGTCTGCTTTTTGATTGAGAATTTTTTGGCTTTGCTTTGGAATACCAAAATTTCTTTTGGGTCCGATTTAATCTGCATTGGGACACAGATTCAACCAGAAGTTCAGGTAGGACCAAGGTTCTCATTTTGTTTGTTCTGACAGGACTGCTCATTTGTTCTTCAATGTGGAATGATTAATGTATTGTTCATGCTGTCACCCATATCATCCTTTCCTACCAATACACCATTTGCACTAGACATGTTTCCCAATCATTATTTCTGTTGAGCTTGTGCTTTTACACGTTTCTTACACCAGTACTAAGGTCAGACGTAGAGTTTTCCTGTTGAGAGAAGATCCAGCAAGGGTGGTACGTAAGTTCAGGTCTTTGGCACTTACTCTCATATCCCTGGGTCAGACTGCGTTCAGTCATAGCACCTGCTGAAAAGTTAAGTCTTCAGTAAAGACCAGCGTAGGAATTTCATGACGCCATGGCCGTCATTGCCCTTCGCTCCGGCCGTGATGCCCCGAAAGTCATTGTACGCCCTATGGCCACCATGGCCATTTTACTCCTGCTACTGTAAAAATGTCGCGGTCAGCAGTTGGTTTGTTTGCTTGTAAGTTTGTTTGTAGTTCACAACTGAGAACAACCACAAGAATGGACTACATGCAGGTAAGCAAGCTAGCTAGTTATCAATCAATAGATTTCTGACTTATTTAGCGCTTAACTGAATCAAACCTTTCTTTTTAGGAAGATGTGTTCATGATCAACTGGGTAGTGGGAAAGTTCCAATCTCCGAGTGGGAGAATACTGGAGAATACACCTGAATGCTTTTTGAGAGCTCCGAGTAGTGACGTTAGGTTTGACATCACTAGACATGGCAGCGTTTGTGGTGAAAAATAAAAATACGAAAAATACTTGCTCCACGCATAAATGAGTCACTACATTTGTATATTTAGGTCATACTAATTACCGCAGGTGTGACGGTGAGGTGACGGACAGCTCCGTCGTCTCCCACTTTTCCCGGTTTCCCATGGTTCATGAACTCACCCCGGACTCCTTCATTTGTCTTGTCTCCAATTGTCACTCACACCAGGTCCCAATATAGTCATCAGTATGTGTTTAAATGTTTCTCCTCTGCTCCCCTCATTTGTCAGTCATTGTTCCTTGTCTACGTTTGTTCCCTTCAGTGGTGAGTGTCGTTTTGCTGCATAGCCAGCCCTTTTGTTTTCGTTTTGTGTGTTTAAGTGCTCGGTGTTATTTCCCATTAAATTCACAACAACGACTGCCACTCTGCCTGCGCCTGGTTCCTTCCTCTCCACCACTACGCCATACGTGACAGCAGGTGATTGTGATGTTAAATGATATTTGGCAGTTTACTTTTATGTAACTGAGGTAACATTAACCTTCTTGCTAGTTAACCTTAACGTTACTTAACTGTCAATACATCCCAGTTTGGTGTGGACGTGAATGCCCTCAACTACAACTTCTGAAATTAAACAAATTCCAGAGTCTATACAAATTTTGAGTGAAGATTAGATGTAATTTTAAGGATTAAAACACGATAATTAAACTTTTCATGTGGAAAAAACGTTAGTTACCAGGAATGTAACTCTGGTTATATGAGTGGAGCTCTGCACCCTAGAGGGCTAAGCGCCTAGTGGTTTACCCTGCCGCATCAGCGTCCGTTACTGAAAATGTATTATGCACATGGCTCGGCCAATCGGGGCATGCCTGCCCCTATAAGTGCCGGAGCAACCCTACACACATCCTTCCGATAATTTCTTCAGCCAGGAAATAAGGGGGAAGGCAGACCATGAAGTCTAGGGGGGTCCGCTCCACTCATATAACTGGAGTTACATTCCCGGTAACTAACGTTATACAGCTCTGGAAAAAATTAAGAGACCACCGCCCCTTTTACTTTTCTTTCCGAAAATGACGAAAAGGAAGGTTTTGAGTGAGTAACAGAAGGGTTAAAATTAAGAGACCACTGCAAATTGAACACTTCTGTTCCTCACTCAAAACTTTCCTTTTCAACTTTCTTGGAAAGGAAAGAAAAAGGTGCAGTGGTCTCTTAATTTTTTCCGGAGCTGTATGTCGTGGATCTCCGCCCCCTAGAGGGCTACGCTCCTAGTGGTTTACGGCGGAGCGAGCAAGCCAGGATGTATTCCCTGCCGGACCAAAAAAGAATCCGACACGACCCGCAGGGTCCAGCCCAAAGGCTATCCCCTAGCCCTAGAAACACAACACTCACTTCAAAACAACTGCCGTCAGCAGGTGTGAAGCGCGAGGAAAACAAATGAATGTGTGAAAAAACAGTAATAAGCAACCTCCACCTTACAGCCCCCGTTTGAATGCGCACAGGGCCTTAAGGGCAAAGCCTAAAACACACAACGCCAACAGAGGATCGAACCCAGGTCACAGAATTGGGAGACGGGAACAGTCCCGCTAGAACACCTGGGCTACAACAAAACACATGCCAACGAGCTTAAAAGGCGCAGCCGGTGAAAAACAAGTGTAAACAAATTCCCAAGAGGGAATTGAACCAAGATCACAGGATTGAGAGACAATCACAAAACCGCTAGACCAGCTAGGCAACAGAATCACAGACGCCCCCCGGACAAAAAAGATGCCAGTGGCGAAAATACCAGAATACAACAGAGTGACTCACCATTGTAGGGACACTTACAGCAGTAAATTCACTGATCCCTGGCGGTGGCGCTGAGAACCGAGTGAACCAGGGACATAGAGGAAACATCCAATAATAAAAATGAATCAAGGCCACAATATCGTCAACTCTGACACCTTGAAAAAGGAGGCGGCGATCCCACGAGTAGAGTGGGCTCGGAAACCCACAGGAACCACAAATAACCTGATACTCCTAGTACTCTCCACGTAATGTGCCAATGCGAGAACGAGGCACAGACGATGCAGCCTCTCCTCCTCATCACAACCTTGGAGAGGAGGAAGAAAGGCTTATAGTTCGATCAGCCTTGACTGATAAGAACTCGTAATAACCTTGAGCACGAACAAAGGATTCGGTCGTAATGTGGCACTGCTCAAATCTCCATTAATGAACAGGCCGCTAGTGCGCACAGAAAGTGCACGGAGATCACCCACACGCTTGGCAGAGCACGGCGAGGAGTAACACCGTCGTCATGGAGAGAATTCTTAACGAGCTTTGATCCAAAGGCTCAAAGGGCAGCTTGCAAAGTGCATTCAACACTTTGGGCAGGCCCACTTAGGCGCACCGACTCGGCCACAGGGCGCAGGCGGCTGGTGGCAATGAGAAAGTCTAAATAGGGGATGACTGAACAGTCTTACCACCTAATCCCCGTGGCAATCGGAAATCGCCGACGCATATCCCAGATCGTTGAAGGCGACCGCTGCATAGCAAAAAGATTTTGTAAAAAAAGGTTGACTTTCACGGGGCAGCAATCAGGGTACAGGAAAGCCCCGTCGTACAAACTCGCCGGTGTCTTGCAGGATGGCCTCAGCATCTTGGACAGCTCCCATCCAGGCACGCAGGCCTCAGCCATGGGCCTCAGCTACAGAGGGAGAAAATGGAAACAAATGGTACCATGCCAATAAGGCTCTTTCAACTGAATTGAATTGACAGCCGGGTGGCGTCTGATGATTGTGTATAACAACCACTGCCGACGCGTCGCAATGACAGCGAAGCGCTGAACAGCAGAGCTAAACACAGCACTTGTCAAACTGTGTTCTTCTCCTGACAGGTCCAAGAAAAAACACCAATGTCCACAGGAGCAGTTAACTTGTGCTGTCAGTAGACACAGGCTGTACATCAAGCACCACATAACTCCTGTCTGAATAACCTCCAGATGGGAGGGAATGAAAGCGCGTTTCTGAACTGGCAAAAATAATGCCACAAGTCATGTATAGAAGAACGAATTCCCCTACAGACAGGCCGCTATTATGAGCAATGGGCATCGCGCCGCAATAGTTATGTCTATGCGAACTGAACTGATCCGCAATTGTGTCCACACACTGCTCCAATTGGTCCAACAGTGACTATTTGCACTGATTCACACAACACCATGTTGAGCGGCGCAATGGAGGCAGCCATGATTTGTGGGTTCCGTGTAAGAAACGGCTCTGTGATGATAGAGCCGTTCACGCAACCTGCTGCCCGCCATAGATCCCAAGTGTGATCTCGAAGTGCGATAGGAACCGCGACCCAAAAGACCATGGGGAGTAGGCACAATGTCATTCAATAGAGATTGCTCTGAAGGGGGGCTCTGACCACACAAAGCGCACACCGTTAGACACAGACTCAATTCCTATACAGCCCGCTGAGGGAGAAACTAGGTCTCCTGTGGGCGTAACAAAAACCTGACAGCGTAGCTGACAGCGTAGCTGGCAAAGAGCCAGCATGCGAAGTAGTGGAGCTAGACAGAGCGCGTAAAGGCGTCTCCTCTTAATGGCCTGGAAGCAATCGTGTATACATAGGCATGACTTTCCCACCAGTATAAATAACATGTGCTGCTCGCCATCTCCGTTGAAGGAGGGGCTGAAATAACCATTGTTTCCGAAGGGAAAAGTAGAGTCACACTCAGGACGCAAACCTAGATCTCCCAAATGGGAGCTGGAGACGCCACCCACTACACCACAAGGGAGTTTACAACAAAGGCGGTAAATGAGTCAATGAGAGTCAATGGCAACCCGGCAAAGTCATGTGAGCCCGCATTACAGCTGGTGCAGGTGCATTACCCAGGCAACGAAGCTCTGAGCCAGTCCGCTCAATCCATAGTTATGACGAGGATCGGCAGCGCTGTTCTAGTTGCTGAGCCCATCGCCCGGCACTGTTCTCTATCTGGTGGGACAGGCATAGTGAAATCCGAGTCACTTATGGCTACAACGTCCCCGAAAGAATTCACACGTTGAACAACCGGCGATCGCTTGTTCTCGTTAACGCTCACTGAAAAGGGTAGAGGACGAAAGCGATCAGGGTTCTTATTAACGCTCACTGAAAAAGGGAGAGGACGAGAGCCCTATGCTACAGGGCGTGTGTGAGGAAACTTGACCACACACAGCGCCGCTGCTCATATCCAAAGGAACCTTAGTCCACAGGGAGCTAACCAGTGCGACGCTAGTAACCCAAGGAAGTGCTTAACTGTCCCCATCAGGGGAAGTGGATAGTAACACAGATCCAGACCTTTGGACTCCATGAAGGAGATTTGTGGAAAAAACTGTGCATACCACAAACCCCACGGAGGGGGGGCCTGCAAAGTCCTCCTAACTCACGATGGGAGAAAAAATATATTCAGGATCTTAACCCAGGTCTCCCTCACAGGAGTCAGGGAAGCAAGCAAGTTTATTTATATAGCACTATTCACAGACAGAAGCAATTCAATGTGCTTTACAAAGAAAAAAACAAATATAAAAATGCAATAGCATAAAACCAAATATTCAAATGAAAACATCAAAACAACATCATAATAATAAAACATAGAATAAGATAGAAATAGAATAAAACCTGGACACAAACATAGGAAGCTATAAAAGCTGTCAGGCTAAACAGTACGGTTAAGTTTAAGTGCAGATTTAAAAATTCATAAGTTTGGGGCAGGTCTAAGATCTTCTGGTAGTTTATTCCAGTTGTGTGCAAGCATAACTGCTAAGCGCAGCTTGGCCATGTTTAGTTTGGACTCTGGACTCTGGGCTCTACCAGCTGACCTGTGTTCATGGATCTAAGAGCCCTATTTTAATTGTAGACAATTTTGGTTCATCCAGGTATTTATGTGCTCTATACAGTAACACAGTGAGTCTATTGAGCTGTTGTCATATGGTTCGAGAGCCATATATATCTGAGTATCATCTGCATAGCTATGGTAGTTAATGTTGGTGTTCTGTAGAATTTGGCCCAGAGGTAACATATAGAGATTGAACAGAAGCGGTCCGAGAACTGATCCCTGGAGAACTCCGCATGTCATAGCCACCCTATCAGATTCATGATTACCAATGGTGACAAAGTAACTCCGGCCATCTAGATAAGATCTGAACCAATTAAGGACTGTCCCAGAGAGTCCTACCCAATTTTCTAAAAGTGTTCTATGATCTACAGTGTCAAATGCTGCACTGAGATCTAATAGAACCAGAACTATTATTTTATCGGAATCGGTATTCAGCCATATATCATTTAAAACATTTATCAGGGCCGTTTCAGTACTGTGGTGAAGTCGGAAGCCTGACTGAAATTTGTCTAAGAGACCGCTTGAGTTCAGAAAATTGCTGAGTTGATTGAAGACAACCTTTTCAATGATCTTGGCTATAAAAGGGAGATTTGATACAGGTCTATAGTTGTTCAGTATAGATGCATCCAGTGTTCTGTTTTTTAAGGGGCTTAATGGCAGCTGTTTTTAGAGACGTTGAGAAAATGCCTGATTGCAGAGAGCTATTAACTATTTGCTGTAGATCCATTGTTAAAGAGTTAAAAATTGTTTTAAAAAAGTCAGATGGCAGTGTGTCAAGACAACATGTGGAAGCTTCATGATGTCGAACTGTTTCTTCTAGGGATTTTTGATCAATTGTATTAAATTGTGATATAATCAAGTTGTCTTGGTAGTTGTAGTGACGGTACAGTGACCTTGTTAGACTGCGTAGTTCTGATGGTCCATCTAATACTAATACTTCTTTCACTAAAGAAACATGCAAATTCATTACATTTCATAGTGGACATGAGTGCTGATGCTACCTGCTTTAGGGGGTTTGTAAGCTTGTCGACCATGGCAAATAGAGTGCGGTTATTGTTGACATTCTTGTTGATCATTCCCAATAAATGTTGCTGTCCATTACACCAACGGGATAGCTGCTTACTGAGCACATACACAGTCACTGAATGTGCGACAGCAGCAGTCAATGAAGTGAAAGGCTACTCGGCAAAGCTGAGCGAGGTCGCTGCGACAAGGTTCTGAGTAGCTGGTGAAGACGCCGTGTAGGTTACAGCCTGAAAAGCAGGCGTAAAACCGACTCAGACGCACGCGCGTGAGCCTGAATGGAAAATGTCCTTCATAGAAAGACTTCTGCCGTAGTGTACAGTTAACACAGAGGGAGCCACGACATCACACGGTCAGCAGCACCTGACATTGAGAAGCACAAGTGTGGGCCGGGTAAGACAGTCCCCGGCCAACTCCGCGTCCAATAGAAATTTGTGCAGGAGGCGAAGTAGCTTCTCCCCCCCACCGCAAGGTCGTTGTCTGAGCCGCCGTCATCAGAAGAGTTGAGGGCGCCCTCGATGTTCACTTACTCCTCGAAAAAACATGGCCCTATCAGCATGTACTGAGAGGGGCAGAGCGGCACAGCAGGAGCACAACAGAGGGTCAGAAAGCCCGTCCCATGCATGTTTGGGGTCCAAGCAGGACACACACTGCGTATGAGTGTAGAGCAATGGCAGGCGGTGGCAAAAAATCTCATCTTGAGACGCTGATCCTAAAGAAAAACCGGCGGCAAAAAAATCTCAAGTTCAAGCGCAAGTATATCCAAGTGACGTTCAGACAATGCTGAAGAAAAAGGAAGGATGTGTGTAGGGTTGCTCGGGCACTTAAAGGGGCAGGCATGCCTCGATTGGCCGAGCCATGTGCATA
Organism: Esox masquinongy; assembly: GCA_016801175.1. Classification (NCBI taxonomy): domain Eukaryota; kingdom Metazoa; phylum Chordata; class Actinopteri; order Esociformes; family Esocidae; genus Esox; species Esox masquinongy. The sequence continues at coordinate 71,187 of JACXGI010000209.1, read as the reverse complement.
ATTAATTTTCAGTGACAGCAGCTGACGCGGCGGGGTAAACCAATAGGAGCGTAACCCTCTAGGGGGCAGAGCTCTACGACATATAACATATCGGTAATAATAAGTTATTATTCAAAGAATAATATCAAATAATTTTTATGTCATGCATGTTTTTGCCAGACCGCGTAAGCGGAGCCAGCCAAGAACAGCGAATGTCACTGACCGACCGACTCACCCTTGTTAAATAGCGTAGTGGTTAGAGAAGCAGACCTGCAACCTATTGGTCCCGCATTTGAATCTCGTCACAGTCAAAACAAATTATGCATTAGGATTTGTTCTGGATAGACAAAACTTTGCTGGCTACAACCTTCAGTAGCTACGTTATAGTAAGCCTAAAATAAAACTGTTTATGGTTATATTGCAACTATTTCTGGTGGATTTTCGAAGTACGCATCCGTGCATGTTTTTTGGGTCAGGATAGACAAAAACTTAGCTGGCTACAATCTTCAGTATCTATGTTATAGTACGCCTAAATTAAACTGTTTAAGGTTATACAGTATTGCGACTATTTCTGGTGGATTTTTGAAGTACGCATCCATGCATGCTTTTTGGGGTAATGTAGGCTAGATCAAAACCCCTTGGGCAGTAAAAGAGTAGGGGTTTCCACGATTCTCTCGTCTTTTCACTTTCAGTTACTGTATCGTCACCTATATTGATAGTTATGTATCAATGTCATTCACAAATGAAAGAAAAATGAGTGTTGTTTTGCCATGAAATTAAATAGCTTTGGCAGTGAAAAGGTCCTCTTCAGTCTCGCTAGCAATTGCACAATTGTTATGACTATTCCAATTAGTAAATTAGTAGATACTAGTAAGCCTATTACTGGCTAATAAGCTGTTAAAAAGCTGTTAAAACGGCCAGTGGCAAAAGCCATACAGTTCATAGATGCTATTTGTGGTGGAGGTAAACTTAATAAGAAACGTTAGTCAGTTTAACATAGTGCTTAACGGTGTCTAGCGACTGAGCAATTGTGTAACATGGTGGCGTAGTGGTTAAAGACCCAGCCTCTCACATGGGAGCATTTATCCCTTTTAATTGCAGGCCGGCTGAACTAGGCTTGCCTGGTTCCTTTTCTGTTATTTACTTATCAGAAATTCAAGTTGTTTGTTTGTAAGCTCTAAATCCTCCTATTTCACTCAATGGTCTTTGTTCCCTGGCATGTGGCCTTTGTGCCCTAAACATTTCTGTGACACCGAAGGTAATGGCCTTGCCCCTAAAATGATGATATTCCAAGCCTGGTAAAGACTCATATCGAGTATTGTATTCTACAAGTCCATATTGCATGTATTGCTCTGCCATACAAAGATGGAGAACCCATTCACCAGCAAACAACCACAATTGAGCTTGGAGGTACCCAACCTAATATAAGTAGTTACTAGAGCAGTAAGTAAGGCAGGCTTGTACGACACCAACCACAGTTGATACTGAGCCAATTTGCACCGCCACATGCGGAGCACCCGGACATTGTCGGGATGTCATAAGTTTTAACTCCTGGCCGCAATGACCCAGATCTATTGCAATGCATTGACTTAACCATAGTTATTTGGAAGCCCTATGATATGTTTTATCCAAGTTCAAATGTTAAAACAAAACCAGTAATTTTCTTGTCTGGAACAAAGACTTCCAGGTTAGGCAATTCTAGGGCTTTGACATGATTCATCAAGATGTACAGCTCTTTAGCCACTGAACGAGAAAAAAAGGCCATTGGCGGCCTCTGAAAAGGTAATAATGTTAAAGGAGCACACAACTGAGATTCCTGGGTCTAATGGACTGACTTAAGGTTAAAGGGGCCATATGTACGATTCGTTTACTATACTATTAGCTTACTTTCAGCTAAAAAGGACCAGAAGACATCCGCTGTTAATGTTTCAAATATTTTTTTCTGCATAATTTTTCAGAATGTCTGAGATTTAGTTTAGACTTTCTCACCGGCCCATCTATCAGTTTGCATTTGATTTGTAGTCTCCTCATACCAGCCTTAAACTCTCGCAGTACTATCCCCCCACTCTAATCCACCATGGACTAGCTAATACTATTCCAGTCTCATTCGGTAGGGGAAGGGGTGGAGATAATTTGTGTCATGGTTTAATCAGTCTATTAAATTTTAGAGGCAGGATTCTACACAGCATTTAAGCTTTTTCTGAGGAGGCATTATTATTAGCACTTTTAGTCAGTTAATTATTGCTGAGGAAAGCACAGAAAGTAGCCACCTCATTGTTTTAATATTTTGGGAATGTATGTTTTAAACGGATGATCGTCGGGGAAGGGGGCATCTCTTATGTTATGTTAACTGTCTATACTGCCAATGCTCTGAGACAAATAGCTCTCCTAACTTCCCACAGCTTTTGCAAGACCAGAAGGAACCTCTACAGCTACAACGCTACATTGTGATTTTCCATATAGTTTTGATCCACATTATCAGCAGTATTCAATAATGGCACCCAAGTGTGACATGTAACAAAGGTTGAATCTAAAAACAATCACATATTTCTGCAGCTCCAACCCGGCTTTAACCACCACACTCCTCAGAAAACATGCCCTCACAAAAATTTCCAAACAATGAGGTACCCCAAGAGAGAGAGCCAGACTGATAGCAACAAAACACATCGGCAATGTTCCCCGAGGCAAAAGAAAACAAATCACGCCATGAACTCTTTTTGTCTTCTTGGGGATGTTCTCCAAATTAATGATTTAACAGTGCAATTCTTTGGGAATAAAAGGGAGCGTAGAATTATGTCGGTTTTTGCACTGGAAGCTACCCCATCATGCCACAGGCCATATTTATCCTGGTTTGCCGTAATGCCCTTAATAGATGTCACACAGCATTTGTCCATGTGCATGCTTCTCTAATTGTGAATATTTTTCTCTGTGCAATCAATGAAACCGACTCAATGGCTAAGCAAGCCTCAGGGGAAATTGGAAGAAACTAACAAACAGTTGACATGGTTACCATAAAAAAAATTCCATTTGAAACGGTAGCAATTGGAGTTGGTCTCATTTACAAAAATGACCTAATTTGATCATCCGGAATTATCCTGCACAGAAGGACATGCAAACGTGTAGTGCATTTCAGTGTTGAAAAGGCTTTCATCATTTGTAATTTCCAAAACTAGATTTTCCAGATTCTGTAATTTCCAGTCTATGAAGTGGAAATAACACTCAAACTGTGAAAGTCTGTTCAGGTGGGATGGTATTTTTGACCAGTTTTTTCCTGTCACAAATGTAATCTGACTAGACCAATGATTGGTTCAGTTGGGTGAAGGGTGGGCTCTAGATATCTTTGTATGTTCATGTGCAGCAGCCAGCTAATGATTGATTACTAGATTACTTTAGGTGGTACTTGTTGTGGGAGCAAACTCTAGTTTCCCCCCTTTTTTGGGTGACATTTTGTTGGATTGGTGTCCCAGTTTCCTTCTCTTTTCAGGGACACGTTTTGGTGGATTGGTACACCAGTTTCCCTTTCTTTTCAGGGAAATGTGTTGGTAGATTGGTGCCCTAGTTTCCAACATTTTGTATCTTTTCTAAACCATTGCGACCACACCTATCCCCCCGCATCCCTTGCCAGGAAATTGCCGACAAGGTTATAAATTTAAGTTAATTGTTTATTCACTGGAGAAATTATTGCTACTATGTACCTGAGGTAAAATGGAGCTTGGACTAAATGAATGGAAAGTTTTTGTACATTAACCAAAACTGCTACTGGGGCTTTGATTAGGGGTGCAGTGATACAGTGCATAAATAACACCTTTTTAGAGCCTTTTTCTTCACTGACACATTTCCTGACAAGAGCACTTATTCAGCATAATATGAGAGAAAATAGGCATCATTATGTGACTTTTCCTTTGTACGTATGTCAGTCCATTTTTTAGACTGAGCTGCACTCGGGGCATAAAGGTATATATTCTGCTGTTTCTTGAAGGGATAATAAAGACTCCTTTATGAGTCAGCCTTTGAATACCTGTGCACCAGGCATCCGTATGGTCCTTGTGACCCTCATTTCAGTCTTCTGGAGATCAGAACGTTGTGAAAGGAGTTGAAGGGCATAGAGAGGTTGTGTCAAGGGCCCTCTAGTTGCCCGTATCCTTTCCTTGCATGTGTCCATCGCTCACCTCCCGCTTTGAAGCCCTGGGTGGCTTCTGTAGACCAGTGGCAGATCAAAGGAGAAACAGCATAATTTGTCCACCGGGTGCTCCTGTGTTTTTTTGGACAAGATCTAAGCCTTTGAATGTACAAACAAAATACAACAAAGGTAGCCACCCAGTGTAACAAAAGTGAGAGAGGGGAAGAACAGAAAAGACAGATTCACTCTTTCAGAAGGCATCTTTTATTAAACATCTTTGTCAACCCTGGGACGTTTACAATGGTCCCTTTAGATCACCGTTTTTTTTCCGTTTCTCTTTTTTTCCTTCAATTTCACTAATTATATGCGTACCCAATGCAGGGTTCCTTTTTTGTACATAAAATCTTATAAAACTATATTCCTGCTTTTTCCTCTTTTAAGGTGGTCCATGTTTATGTATAATTCCAAACTGATGATTATTAATAGTTCAGTCTTGCGCAGGGTTAGGATGAGTCGTACAAATGAGCGCCGTTTAGAGAGATTAGCAGTCACATTAGACTTCCTATCGACTATGCTTCGTTGATCACTCATTAGCCCTCATTTATCACTTAATGTCACTTTTATTTATTCACACTTAGATTACACAAATCACCTCAGAGCATGTTACAAGTTTGGATGAATAATAATAGTAGTAATAGAAGTCTCCCATGGCAAAGATTGTTTGCGTGAGCGATCCATTTCTTGGAAGGCCGCTGAATAACTGCCAACCGAGGTAATTGAACCTCAAAGTTGGATATGGCGTTCGGTGTCGTGTTGCTTTATGATACATGTTAATCAGCTCTGCCGTACATGGAGATTCTATAATAGCGTTGGAACCCCAATTGCATCACATTTCCATGTCTGCCTGTCTTTAAGTCCATCTCACTTTTGCTCTCTTTAGCTCTCTCCTCGTTCACTTGCAAGACTTTCATTGCTCCAGTTGAAGTTATTTTTTGGTGAGGAGAACAGCGAAGAAACATAAAATTGGTTGGTTTGGTCTGCCAGCTCTTTCAGTCCCAGTGAGATCATTCAACTAGGACATTGTGTGTGTGTGTGCGTGCGCTTGTGAATAACTTAGTATACTGGGTTTTCAGTGAATGGTTATGTCACTTTGGGCTCTGTTCTCCTGTGGTATGAGTCATTTAATCGGTGCAGGCTCTAATAAGCTGACTTCAACTACCCACTCCTGCAATATCTCTGTGGCCACCCGTGTATATGGTGTGCATTCAGTGCCCAAAACCTGAAATTAGGGGGATGAATCACAAAGATTTTAACTGAGATTTACTACATGTATTGCTGGGTACATAACTCCGCAACATCACTCACTACCGTGAAACACCAATGCATACTTTCAGCTTTGAGACGCACGCCAGTCATTTACACTCATGTTACAGCGTGTTTGTGTGAAAACGCAGGTGAAGCCCTCTCTTTTTTTGTGAAGGGTTTGTCAAATGATTAATGGCTAACTTGGGAGTGTAATATGCTTTCGGTCAATTACAATCCGTCATGTTTTTGTAGACAGGGCAGATTTGTAGATGTGTTGACTCCTCATCTCTTTCAAAAACTTTCAAAAATCGATTCCTAATCCATGATTTATGACTTGGTGGTGGTTAATATATTGGATAATTTGTTAAGTCCCTCTGTCGAGGGAGGTTTAAATAAGCATTGTGTAGCTCGGGCTACATCCTGTTGAGAAGGGTGAAATAGAGCTGTCGCAGAGGGGGTACATTTTAAACACACCACATTCCCTAAAAAGTGTACTACTTTATCAGTTTCCATCAGGCTAGGTTGAAAAGTAGTGCATTATACTGTATAAGGAACTTTAGGAAGCAGAACCCCAAAAATGCAGTTATACTAGGCTACTATATGGTTACAGTAGACTACCTCATAACATAATTCACCTTGACAAAATAAGTCGGACAAAGCGACATTTGAAAAGGTACAGTGCCACTTTGCATAATCGTCATCACATAAATTATCTTGTCATTAGGAGCACAAAGAACATAAAACTATTCTTACACGTCCTCTTTAAAGTCTCCTTTAGAGCGGTATCAACTAGCTTCTGCCGTGTATGCATTGGGCTTCAAAGTAAATCTGCCTGTATGCATGAAACAAAGAGTTTTAAAGCGCTGGAGAAATGTTCAAAGCTGTTATAAGGGGCCCAAGACGCGATTTTCCCAGCTTTCCATTATGTATTTGAGTGGATTGGGACTTAGCGGGACTGCCTGTACTGAGTTGGTAAGTCGACCCGATTGTCTTCAGAATCTCAGCGGTGCACTCACCCTTTTGATCTGGCGCGGGTAAAACCGTTCGCTGATGCGCCAACACACCCTGTAAAGAAACGTGAGGAGGAGTATACAGAGAACTGCTTACTTGATACCGCACCCGTCAAATAATTTCTTTTTTCTTTCTCTATCTCACCCGCAAACACAAATACAATGAAGAGGAGGCTCTGTTACTCAAAAATCTTCATCCTTAAAATTCTGCACTCTCTTTGACCATAGGACAAAGACTTCTACGTACTTCTCATTAAGATGACATCTTCTGGCCGGAAGGTAGCACCGATGATTAAAATGTGGGAAAATTCTGCTGTAAAACCTCTAGAAATCCCTTATCAATTTGTGTACCAAACCACCTCATTTTGTTTCCCACCTACAGAGCCAGGATATCAACTATGCGAGCGCTACACCTAATCCCCTTCACTTAATATCCCGGTGCTCTGCACTGCTCTGCCTGTCTCTGACCTTTAATAATTCACATGGATCGCTAGCCTGCTAGCCTCGGAGCTCATGTATTATGAAGGTTATCACACCAGGCTGGTCAGCCACTGAGCCAGGTGATGCGAGGGTTTGTTAGCATCCGTCATAAGTAGGCCGCTGCGACTGTCCGGTGTGCCATTACACGCTGCGGGTGACGAGGGTAGGCGAGGACAGCAGGGGCAGATCGGGGGGAAGAGCAGAAGGGATGGGTGACGGAAGGAATGGAGGTTTTGGAGAAGGACAGGGTGGGTGAAAGAGGGAGGAGGGGAGACGATGAAGGGGGAGGATGAAGGGAGACAGGGGTAACGGGGGGGACAAGGGGCAGTGGGGAGAAGGTGAGGAGTGAGGAGATTCAAGGGGAAGAGGAGGCTGGCATGGCTGTGTGATTTGCGGCGGTGGCCATTAGAAAAGGCATGATTGGGCTCTAAACTCACTGATTGCTCAGCCACACACTGTAGTGCAGCCAGGGCCCTGACGGCAGGACACTGGTGACCACAGTCACAAAATGGCTGGAAAGCAATGTGTTACGTCCCAGACATTATGTTGGGCCCATCCTCCCCAATTATGGTGTCACCAGCCACCTTTGATTGTGTACTCATGCTTGCCTGCCTTCTCTCTCTCACTCTCTCTCTCACACACACACACACACACACACTTTTTCTTCCTCTTTATCAATCATGTTCAAAGTTTCCACACGGGCATGTTTGCTCGCTCTCTCTCTCTCACATGCGCGCGCACATGCACACTCTCCTCTCTCTCTTACACACACACACACACACACACACACACACTCCCCACTCACACTCCCCTCCTCTCCCTCCATAGCTAGCTATCCATTGCTACAGAGCCTCTGAGATGGGTTCATCACTTTCCGCATCAAAGGGCCAAGCTGTCAGACTGGCTGTGAATAACGTGTGTGTGGGGTAGTGAGTGCATGTGTGTGTGCAGAACGTGCTGGTGTGGACACAATGAACATGACTGACATGGTTGATGTGTGTGTACGAGGGAGGAGTGTGCGTGTGCGAGGTGTGCGTGTGCGAGGTGTGCGAGGTGTGCGAGGTGTGCGAGGTGTGCGAGGTGTGCGAGCGTGTGCGAGGTGTGTGTGTGTGTGTGTGAGAGAGAGAGGGGAGTGTGTGTGTGTGTGTGTGTGTGTTTGTGTGTGAGAGAGTGCAGGAAGCAAGAAGTGGGAGACATAACAAAGAAGGAGAGGGAGAGAAAGACCCAGCTAGAGAGAAGAGGAGAGACAGAGGAGAATGAAGTGAGGGAGAATGAAAAAGAACATCTCTGAAATCAGAGGACTTATTGGGTGAGTCAATTGGTCCACTTTTGGACTCCGGCACAAATTCACAAAGTTTGGCTGAACATAATAACATCCATTTTCGCCTTCCAAGAAGGGTGCACACATTATAAAAATCCCTACTCGCCTGCAACCCAACAGACATCAACAGAAATGTATGTATTGCCGTAAATAGTGTTTAGCTATCCCAAACACCCCACCCCCTCCTTCCTCTCCTCCCGTCCACCTCAGCGTACCAATTTCCCACTGCATCGATCGGTGGTCAATTCTAGCCGGAGAGAGGCAACTCCTCTTCCCGAAGGATTTTCACGTCACCGCCGATGACTAACTGCGAATAGCCAATCATGTCCCACTTTCCTTGTGACCTTTCTCTAACACTCCAACTTAATACTCTAATGCAGCCAGGCATGTTTTTTTTCTTCATGAAGTGATGCACAAAAACCCTCAAGCTTATTTGTGGTGTGAATTGCAGATGGTGTTGGAGTGTTTCACAGCCTGATTTGGCCAATTGTTTGCTCGATGCACTTAGCATGTGTCAGTTGCCTAGGGACCTGATGCAGGTATAAAACCCAAGGCAAACTATAGCTATTATTTAATTATCCTTTGAAAATACACTTTTACTTAAACATGTACTGCATTGGTGTGCATGAGGTCCAGGAGTGATTTTGAGAAATGACACTGCGCAGAAGCATGTGGTTTGAAATGTGGGCCAAGATATATATATATATTTTTGATCAAATGTTTTTACTGTATACGCAGTCATCATACAAATCACTATTGCATTATTATAGCATGTCTATTATTGAAATAATAATGAAACTGCTTCAGTCATTGAACCATTCCAGATAAAATGCGTCCTAACATGCAACAATAGATGTTACTCTAGATCTATCCCACATAAAGAATAAATATATAAAAAATAAATAAAAAAGGTGTGTGTGTGTGTGTGTGTGTGTGTGTGTGTGTGTGTGTGTGTGTGTGTGTGTGTGTGTGTGGGTGTGTGTGTGTGTGTGTGTGTGTGTGTGTGTGTGTGTGTGTG